>PNEQ01105243.1:0-31963 GCA_003012365.1 Medauroidea extradentata
ATATAATACTTGTCAAGACTTGCCAATCTCGCTGCCTGGAGGCATGCATTAAAATATTGGTGATAGGGGCGAGAGCTTATGGTACATTACATGTCGCCCTTAAGCACATATGTATACGGGTGGAGTAGAATCAAGTGAGTAAAAAAATGGCGGCTCAAACCCCTGGTGGCCATTCCTAGAATTAAATATATTATTTTTTTGGGGGGGGATGGGGGAAGGGGGGTATTATTCCAAGATGGTGGATGGATGTAAAATTATTTTGTAGATTTTTTTAATTTTTGAAATTTTTTTTAATTTTTTGAATTTTTTTTTTAATTTTGGGAAATTTTGGAAAATTTTGAAAGTGACGTAATCCAAGATGGCGGCCGGAAACAAGATGGCCGCCGGAAACAAGATGGCGGCACGAATCCTCAAATCCTCAGCCGCAAGCCGCTGTCCCAGAACATACTAAACCTATCTACTCGAGTTATTTAAGAAAAAAAATATATAAACGACATTCGTTTTATTTTGCTTGTAAAAATTTTATTTCGGAAATTAATTTAAAAATTATTGGAATGTTTGTAAATAAAAACATAGTCAGAACTTCTGAATGTTAGTTAAACGTATCGTACCTTACAAAAATGTGTTTAAATCAACAGTATACAACAGTTTTTAACAATTGTAATTGCATATTTTCTAAGTAGGCCGGTTTACAAAAGGTGCCTATTGTTCGTACGTCCATTATTCATTCTATTTGTAAGCATTTAAAGAACAAAAAAAGTCAAGTCATTATATTACGTACACTAGACGTGGTATTCCTACATGTTGACTACAACTCACAGGAGGAAAAATTTCTATTCATTAATGTTTCATTATACATTTATCTAATTTCTATATTTTTGAGTCAGTTTAATGCTTAGAAACTATATTTATGGAAATAAACATTAATTTCATTTTTACCTTATTGTGATACATAATATATAAAAAAGTACAAAAAAAGTTTGGAGTGACCGGGATTCGAACCCAAATAAAATTATTACCGGCTCGACACGTTAGCGCCTGAGCTACTCAATCAATTTCGTAGAAATCGCTCAATAAAATATACGTTTACAGCAAAGTTTTTAAAATTACAAATTTGATGATTTTGGATTATTTGGGCTTTTAAAATGCTAGTGAGTTATTATTTAGTATTCCTGCTGGCACAAAGTTTCATTTTCTGTATGATTAGAATGTTTTTGTTTTCTCTTTTTATTATTAAAAGCTATATTCGTCCAGCAAGCGGTAAAATACGTTGTAACGTACGTAGCCGTCTGTAGGGCTAAGTGTACTGCGCATTCGTAGTTATATTAGGACAAGGAAAAGTCACAGATCAGTCCTGAATAGGCAATGACCTTACCCTAAACCCTTATACAAACGTTTAGGAATACCGATAAGGCCTAGGCATGACATATTCTGTACCTAAACCCTTATACACACGTTTAGGAATACCGGCCTATGTGACATTTCATGATTGTATGACTGTAAAGGTGTATTGCATACCCACATATCTTTTTAAAAATTCTAGGCCACATTTAAAAAGTACTGAAAAACATCGACTTTTCCCATTTTAGTAAGCGAGAGTATAAGGTCTAGAGATAAATTCAGGACCTGAAATAGCTGTACACACGAGTAACGTGACGTTCGCAATGGAGGTTCTCCACAAACCAATTCATTCTTATTGTAAACTCGCATTGCAACAAACATTTGAAAATGTAATCGTGACGAGTTAGTTTGTGTGTGGTAGTGTTTGTATAGTCTCGTGTGTTTGTGTGATCATCTTGTGCAGTGTGGTAGGCGAGAGTGCAGAGCTAGTATGTGTGTTAGGCTGGTTGTTACTTTCACTCGTACTGTGTCACTGATAACTGTCAGAAAGTGACACGCACTGTCTCTTCTATATGCTCCTCGAGCTCTCTCTGCTGGTTGGTTGGAACCTTCCATAGTTGCGGTTTTAACTTAACACCATTACACACATTCAAATATTTTTTGCATTCATGTTATTAAATAGCACGACGATTCAAGAAATGTGATTCAATAATAATGAAAGGCACCACTTGGAAAGTTATCACACAGCTTGTTGTAAACAAACGATACACAGATAAGTGATCTAGCAATTTTACGATTATCAATTATTCCTGCACCATGCAAATATATTTGATTCAACCAATACTTAATTCCATATATTATCTATATATTATTTAAAGTAGATAATACTGGCAATAATTTTAATATGGTTTAATTAGCATACAAAACTCAGTTGAAAATATGGAATTTGAATTAATAAGGCTAACAAAACCTCTTCTCTATTCTTAAATATTTTTATTCAAGAAAATTGTCAGCATGTCCGAAACGAAACTCTTTGACGAAATTCAAGACGTTCAATGAATTATAAGCCAAGGAAGTGGCCACGATTATGACGTCAGCATGGCGCCAGATGGCATTCAAGAAATTTAATTCGATAAATTTGAAAGAAATTTGAAGCGAAATTTGATAGTGTGAAATAGCCTTTTCTGTGTGCCTACTGGTTCTTGCCCTTGTGTAGGCTAGGATGTAAACGGAACTGATGTCCGCCTACCAGAATCTTCTGGATGCTTCCACTTGTCTCTTTGACCGGACGTGCGAGAGTAATCTGCTCGGAGTTGCGTTTGCTATAAATAAGAAGGGCAGCTGCCGAGTCTGCCAAGATAGATTGTAGCAATGAGGCGGTTGGGGGACGAGAAAGTGGTGCAGCGAGCAGCGAGGGGACGACGAATCTGTGGGAAGAATGAGGCGGCGGGAGTGTTGGAGAGCAGGCACGGACTTCAAACTGGAGCGAGGAAGCAAGATTAGCTGTTTATGTCAGTTATAATATACACTTAGGCATTTTAAAGTGTTGGTCGATTACAGAGTTACATAATTTGAAATGTGGCGCGCGGAAGCGAGATCAACCTACAATTTGCGTTAGTGCAAAAGTAATTATCAGTAGTGAATACGTAACTGTACAGGCTGTTTCTGAATTAGTGGTCGATACGTCGGAACGTAATTCCTTATGAAATATAAAGTAGAACGTGTATGAGATAATTAGGGCCGGTTTCATAACAAATAATATTGAGGGTGTAATGAGCACTTAAAAATCAATTTGAAAAAATGGATTTTGGAAAAAACATTTTTTGTAAACATAGTGAAAATTAACTACCATTCTGTAAGCAATGTTCAAAATTGAGATCTTCAACCTGCGAAGAAACCACCATTGAAACTTCCCCCTTCACTAAATAATTAGGGTCGCCAACCTCTTACTGCTTATAATATTTCTGCTTTCAGATTTTGTGAACAATTGATGTTATCGTTTGGAGCAATTGATCCTAAGAAATAAAAAAGGCCGTCTTATTGAAAGTGTCCACAATTCACAGTTTACAAGAAAAATATAAACCAATTAGTCAGTGGCTGCAGTAAAATGTGAGGGGGGCAATATATCCTCTGCTAGCAGGTTAAGGTATCATAGGCACCTGATTTTTGGTCGCTTTTTACCGAAATACACACCTGAAATGTGCCAGAGATAAGGATGTGTGCTGGGCATATAGGTGTGTGTGTGTGTGTGTGTGAGTGGAACTGCTTTGCAGAAGTTTCTTGAGGTTTACTTACCTGGAATTTGCGACATGCTTTTAAAGAAGTGCGACACAGAATGCATTTTTCTGAGTGCACAATGTGTGCACAAACGTTTTGTGTAAAATTCCGAGGCGGCAATTGCTTTTACGGCGTACATTACAGGCATTGCATTGTTTACATGGAAACATTTACAACGTACCTACATTTTTCTTGTGAACGGCGCATTCTAGGCACTCGCAACAAGTGAATCTTTTTTCTTTCTTAGGATCAACTGCTCCAATAATAAATAACATTAAATCTTCACAAAACCCGATAGCAGAACAGCAATAAGCATTTAAATGTTGGTTACTCATTACCTGTTATTTAGCGATGGGGGAAAGTGTAACTCAGCGGTGTTTTCTTCAAAGGTTAAATAGCTCAATAATTTTAAACATTGCTCACATAATGGTAATTTAACATCGCTCTGTTTCAAACTGTTTCAAAATATTATTTTTAAACTTGATTATCAAGTGCTCATAACTCCCTTAATATCAATTTTAGGTTTTAAGTATCTCATGCGTATTCTACTTTATTTTTCGTAAAGAATCACCTCCCAAAGTGTCGGTCACCAATTCTAAAAAATCAGGTATATTGTAATATAAGAATGTTTCATGCGTATTCTTCTAGAAAGTATTGATAAGATTGTTTATAAACTATGAAATGTAATGTAGCAATTGTATTTATGTATATTAAATATGTACACTCGGCCACACAAAAAATGTCGCCTCTCTACAGGTCAGAAATTTGTCTAAGTCCCACTTCGGGTATCTTCGGTAGCATACAGAGGCACACATCGAAATCGCAACAACCCGACGGGCTCCTCACGACACTCTCGTACCGTTCTTGAGACGCAGGTTCGAATCCCGTCGATGGAATATAATTTTTTTTATTTTTTCCCCACAGAATCAATGAATTAAGAATGACAATGTTCAAAATGATATAAGTATTTAACATGTATTTCAATCGTAATTATCAAAAACCCGAAATATAAAGTCAAGTTTATTCCTTCTATTACGTTAATAAAAGCCGAAGCTAATGATCATAAGTTTGTGAATATAACATATCCGTGTGGTATTCAGATAAGACCAAATTATCAACAGAATATTTATTTAAAACAAAGGAACCAAAGAGATGTAACTTTAAACCATCACAGTATTTTTACATTGTAAGTTACTAACAGTCATAAAAACATTACAAATTGTTGATTGTTCACACTGGCATTTAAATAGTTTAATAATACAAGAAAACGAATGTCACCTGGGTCGTTTGTCTTTTACAATGTAATATTATGAAGCACAATGCATTTAAGATTCTAGGTAAAGTAGGTTATTTCCGTTAAATACATCAAACTTACAACGTAATATATGACATTAAAATCGTCATAATAAGTAAACAGTAAATCAAGCGGTTCGTAGTAGGCGATAATATTTTGAGCCGTTCAATATATAAGTATTCTTTCAATAAAAATAATGCATTTTGGATAATTTACAACAGCGTGTTGCGTTCATGCCCAAAAATAAATTATCGTTGCTGATGATTCACTACATCGTACGTGTTAGCTTTAAGGAGATAATTATTTGTGTAAATGGCGGTTAGAACGTTAACATAAAACTTTGATAAAGGTAGACATTTGGAATGATAATTTTAATGACTTTTATTTTATTGGACTTCTTTGACAAATGAATTAAACATTATATGTTGCATCGGTAACCTTCAAGGTTGGGTGTCTCTTTCATTGTGACTGAATCAGTCATTTAAACCAACTATAAAACGTCCAGTAACGCTTAACCGTAAACCGGGAACCCCCTTGACATGCAAAGCAGGTAATTTCATACGCACAAATTACGCGATAACGGGTGTCAATGCCAGGTAAGTAAAGAAAATTGTGATGTGCATAACTTTGATATAAAACATACAAATGAATCACGCAAGAATATCTGTAAATTCAAAGTTGATTAGATTGCTTTAGAAAACAAAGTAGTTCTGTGACATTTTAAACACACATGTTCATTGTTAAAATGCCTTATTCACTTGCACTGATCAGAAGTTCCATAATTGGCCTTACCTTTTGAAATATTGTTTGTTCAAGTATTTTTAATATATTAATTAAATAGATTGCACATTTACTAATACATGCATATGAAGTATATTTAGACAGTTTTAACTTGCTTTGTTTAAGTAATGGAGTATCAATTTCGTTTGTGAGTCATATTATAGTAGCTATTTTATGTATGTATATATATATATATATATATATATATATATATATATATATATATATATATATATATATATATATATATATGGTGTAACAGAAGTGACGGTCAATAATTCACACATGGAAAGTACTGGCCAAATGAAGCTACAAATATCCTGTAAACATGGGTCCGGAAATCAACTGTTGTCGAGATAGAACACATTGTTGCAGTTGATCAATATGTAGGAACACATGGAATTTCTAATCTTTATAGAAGGTGTTCAAAATGTTGCCCATGCGTCTGAATGTAACATTGAACTCGTCTCTGAAACGAGTTGCAAATCCTCTCAGGCAGTCCTGGTGTATTCTGTAAATGCTGGAAGGCTGCTTCAATCCGCAAGCGTAATTCTTCAAGAGAGTTGACCTCAGTAGCACAGACCAGGCATTTGACATGACCCCACACACAGAAATCCATGGGATTTAAATCTTGTGACCTTGGAGGCCATGGCACAGGTCCTCCTCTACCTATCCAATGTTGACCATACCGTCGAGTTAGAAGCCGGCGCACACATAACTGAAAATGTGCTAGAGCACCGTCATGCATAAACCACATGTTCAGGCGTTGGTTCAGTGGAACATCATCATCATTCGGCAGATTTGGAAGTACAGTACGCAGAAACTGCCTGTACCGATCTCCGGTTAGTCTTTGTGGTAGGAAGTGTGGTCCAATTATGCGGTCTCCGAGCAGTCCGGCCCAGACGTTCAATGAAAAACGTTGCTGATGTCGTGACACGTGTGTCGCATTAGGATTGACATCGACCCAAATGTGACAGTTATGGTAGTTGAAAATTCCGTCACGGGTAAACCCAGCTTCATCTGTGAACAGAATACTGCTTACAAACAGGGGGTTCAAAGTACACTGTTGTTGCATCTATTGGCAGAAATTCTCTCTAGGAGGGAAGTCTGCATTTTTGAGAGCTTGCACACGCTGGAGATGATACGGATACAGTAATAGCCTGATACGGATACAGTAATTGCCGATGTAAAATCCGCCACACACACATATGACTCAGCACATGCTCCTGGATAGCAGTCCTCCTTGTTGAAGTACTCGGACGTTCGTGTACAATGTCGAACACCCTTTCCTCAACATCAGGTGTTATGGATCTGGGTCTATTTTCTCGTACATGATGTGCGAAACTCCCTCTTTCTCGAAGGCGCTGATGTAGCCTCGTAAATGTACATCTGTCGGGCTGCCTGCGGCGAGGAAAAGCTTCTTCATACAATCGTGCAGCCTGAAGTGCACTGCCATTAGCTTTGCCATACATTAAGTGCATGTCAGCGTACTCTTCATTAGTGTAACCTCCGTCCATGGTGCCTTTACTTTCGTAACTGAATGTCTGTACGGCGCAGTGCATGCAGGGGACGAGGGGAGTAGTTGCGCATGCGTCAACAACCTGATAGGCGAACCCATGCCTTGTGATACCAGCGTAATTACCTAGGAATCCATACGCGTTTGGAGTTGGTTCCCAATTCGACTTGTCACGAGAACTCGACAACGGTTGATTTACCGGACCCATGTTTATTGGACATTTGTAGCTTCTTTTGGCCAGTACTTTCCATGTGTGAATTATTGATCGTCACTTCTGTTACACCATATATAAACTTCTTACGTTTTCATCTATGACAACATATTTCAGGAGCTTTGTTCATAAAATGAGGAAATCGTACAGCATATCATATGAATAAAGTAACATATTTTTGTAATGAACATTGACATTTCAATATTTCCTGTGTTGGTTGACGAAAAATTAAGTGGAAAACAATTCACCCAATGTTTATAGAAACTAAAATAATCAGAATTATTTTATTAATACTGCAACGGTTTATGCATTTGGCTACAATAAATATTGTTTGATTACTTTCACTAAATAGCTGTGTGAAACCCAAATAGTTTACGTTGTTTGATAATTATGTGTGTATTTTAACTTCATTGTGGCTCGGCGATTTACATTTAAGATGCCACGGTTAGTTATATTTCCACGCTTGAAGCCAATGAGACTTTCTCACAAATTTTACTGAGATCATCTACGTTATCAGCGTTGGAAATCTAGCCGACAAAGGTCAACTTTTTACATGTTCAGGTGATTTGAGGTAACTACAGCCATTAGAAATTCTTACATTTGAAACGCTAGCGAAATTTTTTTCTAACAAAATAGCTGCATCTGTGACATCTTCCATTAGTACACCAGCCGGCATTTGGCGGCACTGAAAAAGTTTGTTTTGGTCGGACATATGGCTTATTTATTTAAATTGTGTTTTGGGCCAGTGTGTACGGTATAAGTACTTATTCTGGTCGCAACCCACTTTTGAAATACTTACTACGTGCCTAGAACTTCTGAAAAATAGCTTCTATACACCGCCATTTTGGAAGGAATGAAAACTTACATATTCGCTTAAATAATAAGTAGTTTCCTTCTTTCCAAATCGGTTTATAAATCCTCAGCAGAATTTAGTTTTCCACACACATTACAATTCTACTGTTTAAAATATGGATAAATATTCGGAATTACATTAATGTAGCTGTTTTCACATGTTTTGTATCTGTCGTATATCAGAATGAAACTTCTTTAACGAAATATCCATTATATTATTTTCATATTTCGCCTTGTTCTTGAGTGTGAATTTATTTTTCACGAATGTTAAATTTCATCCGTGTAGCCCATTGTATTTACATATTGCTACTTTGAGACACTGTTGAACAATGGCCAGTATTACAACAAATAAAAATATACAACATGTTCATTACACCTGTTCCAAAAATGGCACTTGAATAACAATACAGTGTTACTTTGCGCCCTTGTGTTTTTAACTGTTTTTCCCCGCATATCATACATGCTACCGAGCTACGTAATGCGTATAAAAACGCGAAAAAACTTTTAAAGTGGATACTGTTAGATAACGGAGAAATAGTGTGCCGTAATTAACGGATAAATTATATCATATTTTGTCGTACTGGCATAACAAGCTGCTAATACAGACGTCCCGACTTCACTCCATAATTCGAGTAATGGCGCACAACACACAGTCAGTATGTGAGCGTGTTGCTCTAGTAGAAAAGGGAGGTTTTGCAGCTATATAGTCAAGCCGGTGCACATTGTGGTGTGTCATCTCGGAGTGCGCTCAGGTGGATCAAACAGTACAACGAGACTGGTCAAATTGGTAGGAGTCAAGGTACGGGGTTAAAACGTGTTTCTAATCGGGAGCAAGACACAGTTTTGGTTGTTTGCTCTCGAAGAAATCCATTTCTTAATGCATTACAACTGAAAAGGACGGTCGATTTTCCCGGCAGCACCCAGACAATACGAAGGAGATTAAAATTTGCTGGTCTACATTCCAGTAGAGCTGCTGTAAAAGAACTGCTGTCTGACGACTATAAAATATACAGGCTTGCATTTACCGAGTTAAATTCTGATCGTGATTGGAGTGATGTAATTTTCTCAGACGAGTCAACTTTCAGCTCGGCTAATAACGGGCCTGTGTTAGTCTACAGGCCTAAAGGAAAGCGACATGATGCGCGACATATTTCATCTTGTCGCGCTGGAAGAGTTTCTGTGGCATGTTGAGGCTGGATGTCATCATAAAGAGCTGGGGTACTCCATCGAATCGTCGGACGGCTTAACAGTGACCAATATATACATATAATGGTTCCAAGTGTCAGAATGCAAAATCCCGAAGGAGTGATAAAGTTTCAACAAGATTTGTCTCCCATTCACACAAGTCAACGTGTACAGGATTAGTTTTCATGACAGCCAGACATGGACTGTATTACTTGGCCTCCTCGGTCACCAGATCTCGGTCCAATTGAGAATATTTGGGCAGAGTTAAAACGCACAATGACAGAAAACTGGCCAGACACCCCATCCAACTTGCAAGTTGCTCTTTGGGACGTAATTCTTAACGCTTGGGAAGAACTTGCTAGGAGTGAAGGATATTTTAGACGTCTAGTAGACTCTATGCCAGGACGCCTTACTTCAGTAAAGGAGTCAAATGGTAACTGGACCCCATACTAAAAATACCTCGTACGTAATCAGTAGAGCCACGATTTTATGGTGAAAAGATTTTTGCAACATTTGTTTTTGATGCGTCATGCGCACGTGTACAGGTCTGCTACATCGCCCGTAACTGGATAATTTTACTCTCACTGCCTTGGCAAATTACAGACGTAAGGAGTCAGAATAATGTTATTCTGATTGGTGCAGTCAAATGAGAAACGTGTCTGAACAAAGACACGCTGCCAATAACCATGAATCAAAGCTGCAGATGTGCACGAGAGACACTGAAACAAAGTGGGGCAAAAATCTTTTCGCGACAAAATCGTGGCCCTAGTAATTAGTCACTTTCAGGAATACGTCATATACTCAAAAATTTTGTTTGTTTAATGTTTTTAGGGCCAAGAAAACAAAACGGTTCCTAAATGTAAATATATGTAAGACCAAGTTCTTACGTCGTATTTGAACCTCGGTTCCACTGGGAAGTTTACACACTGGGTCGCGACATTAATGGAAACAGTAGCTATAAGAATGCAACAATTGGATATAATTTGTAAGATATCACATGATGGCACTGCAACCAAATAATAAGTGTGTAATATGTCCTGACGGCTACTGTTTACTCAACATAGAGAACTGATGTATTGGATAACTGTGTAAAATAATAATTATGATGTTAATAAGTGAAGTTTCTTTCGCACATTCTAATGTGGATCATATTATTTAGGTGTACGGGTTTACTGACTCATTCACAGTCAAACAGGAAGGAAAGAAAACGACTTTGATGTAGATATATCACGAATACAGGTATTCAAGTATTATATTTTAAAACAATATATTACTACACGTTATTAAAACACAAGTATTGGTAGGGAAGAGGAGTCTCTTATCTATTCCACTGATTCATTTATGTAATAACTACAGTCGCTATGATAAATAAGTGCAAGGTTGTTTAGGGCCTAATTGCATATTATTCGAAAGAAATATGCAATTTTCTTCCAGTGGAACTGCATAGCATTTTTTTGCTATTTCGCAGCATTAAAATCGATGCGTGTCTTGTCAAAGTATCTCATATCTCATGCTGAATAAATCGTATGTTAACACTAACCTAATATGAGAGGAAATGTCAGTTGCGTACACATTTATTTATTTTTCCTTATTATATGACTTTACTTAGCAAATGCTTTTTTTTTTTTTTTCAAAAATGAAATAAAAATTAGTACTGTTATATTGATTATTCGTTCAACTCCGAGATTTAGACCAGCACATCCTGCAGTATCTACATGTGTTACATAAAATATGCCATAATTTTAATTGTCGTGTTAGTTAACAACCAACCATATTGTAAATAAACTTAAAACATTAATATATTGACATATTATCAGTGTATGTCCACACTTCCATTGGCGGCTCGTGGGTTGTTGCCAGGTGAGGCTGCAGATAGTCCAAACTGGACAGGTTGAGTGCTAGTCGACGCTATAAACACTGACACGCTGGTATGTAGGTGCCGCATTTTACTGAGTGATCGTGAACGAATCAGTAGCGAGTACATCTTTCATTACCATTGGTATACTGCGCGTTCATCAGAAGATTACAGTGCTGACTATCTGCAGCCCCACCTGAAAACAACTCACAAGCCACCACTCTTCTTTGGCGTGTCTCTACAGTCTAACACATTTATTAGTGCCTTTAGGGGTATCTATGACAGTGCAGTGCAGTACTACTATTTAAATGATCAAAATAGCTGATATCAATAAGTGTAGGTACTAGCCCATCGTTTGAAAATATTTAGTTCGTAAAGGCACCAAGAGAAGTGTTAGACTGTAGAGGGACGCCAAAGTAGTGTGGACATATACTATTAAAATGTCAACATAATTATGTGTAAAGTCTATTTCCAATATGTTTGCTAGTTGACTAACACGACCATTAAAATTGTGACACATTTTACGTAACATATGTAGATATTGCATTTCGTGTTAGTCTTCTATATAAAATGCATAATATTACTGATGCTTTTGGATAAAAATTCATTTAAAATTAACTCTATACATAGAGTAACAATTTAAAATTTAGTTTTTATACATGTGTTTGTGTGAATACACACCTAAAACGAAATGTTGTATACAACATAACCACTATTATCATAAAACACATCACAAGCAAAATTGACATTACATTATGTAAAAAACCAAGAAATGTTTGTCTAAATATACTTTACTTGCATAATTTAGAAAATGTGCAGTCCATTTAATTAATAATCCATTTAATTAATATACTTGAACAAACAATGTTTCAAAATGTAAGGGCGCAATTATAGAACTTCTGAATAAGGCATTTTATCAATAAACGTTAGTGTTTAAAATGTAATTGAACTTCGTTTTCTTACGTAATCTAATCAACCCTGTGTTTACAAAAATTCTTGCGTGATTCATTAGGTATGTTTTATAACAAAGGTATGCACATCACAATTTTTTTTACTTATCTGGCATTGGCACTCGTTATCGCATAATTCGTCGCGTACTGGACGTTTTAATAATTAGTTTAAATGATTGATTCAGTCACAATGAAAGAGACACCCAACCTTGAAGGTTACTGATGCAACATTTAATGTTTAATTCATTTGTCAAAGAGGTCCAATAAAATAAAAGTTATTAAAATTAACATTCCAAATGTCTACCTTTATCAAAGTTTTATATTAACGATCTAATTGCAATTTACACAAATAATTATCTGATCATTCCCCTTAAAGCTAACACGTACGATGTAGTGTTAATCTTGAATAATGTTATATATTATGAACAATCATGTGTATTTTATTCAGACTACTACGTTGCAAATAAAGGATATTTGAACATTACATACAAATACAATAAAGGTATTTAGAATAGTCTTGAATCATCAGCACCAATAATTTATTTTTGAGCATGAACGCAACACGCTGTAGTAAATTATGCAAAATGCATGATTTTTATTGAAAGAGTACTTATATATTGAATGGCTCACAATATCACCGCCTACTACGAACCACTTGACATGATCGGTAGTTTATTGTTTACTTATTATGACGATTTTAATGTCATATATTACGTTGTAAGTTTGATGTGTTTAACGGAAATAACCTACTTTACCTAGAATCTTAAATGCATTGTGCTTTATAATATTACATTGTAAAAGACAAACGACCCAGGTGACATTCGTTTTCTTGTACTATTAAACTATTTAAATGCCAGTGTGAACAATCAACAATTTGTAATGTTTTATGACTGTTAGTATCTTACAATGTAAAAATACTGTGATTGTTTAAAGTTACATCTCTTTGGTTCCTTTGTTTTAAATAAATATTCTGTTGATAATTTGGTCTTATCTTAATACCACACGGATACGTTATATTCACAAACTTATGACCATTAGCTTCGGCTTTTATTAACATAATAGTAGGAATAAACTTGTCTTTGTATTTTGGGTTTTTGATAAATACTGTTACAAGTTGCGGGCTAGGTACGTTTGGGGATGGAAGGCTTCAATAAAATAAAGAAAATAAAGCTAACCTAGTTTATTTACAACTGTATATACAAAAAAACTATGTCTATAATGATTTATACAGTAAATTTCAAACAGAACAAATTACTACTATTTACATAAACGATAAAAAAATACATCTAAATAAGTTCTCTGTATATGAAAAGGTTACTAGTCGCAATGGTGGATCCAATGAAATAATACCGAAGAATCTTTTCTGGCCTTGAAACACCTTCCTACTACTTGCTGCTGTCCCACTCGCTGGACACCCTCGAACAGTCGTCGCAATCCAATACTTGTCACTATCACTTGAAATCGCACCAGGCACCTGCCAGCAAAAACTCTCTCTCTCCGGCTGCAGCTCCCCCTTATATTCCCACCCCTACTTCTCGAATTATCTCGGCAGGTCTATGTTCTTCAACCTCCTGGAAATGTGTTGCTTCAAAGTCAAGCACCACCTCGAGAGATAAAGAGAGAACAGGAACATTCCCGATCACGATATTTCCCTCGGTTACCCGATATTGGATGCAGGTGGTTATCATGGAGTAATATAATCCATGCAGCACCCGAGGAGGTCTTTTAGCGCTGCCGCCACTGTATTGTATTTCGCCGCCCGCCCGGCAGCCATGGCGCCGAGGAGTGGTTGGGAAGGGGGTGTCCTAGCTCTGCCACCACAGTATCGTACTACACCGCCCAGCCAGACAGTCGCGGCTCGCAACACTGCCCCCTCCTCAAGTCTGTTCGTCCCGAGCAGACACAACAGACTCTGGTCCATCATAGCGAGCCAGTATGTTAATATGCACAACCTTGGGTTTTCTTGTCCGAGAGACCTTGCGAACTATCCGGAAGACCACATCATTTATCTTCATGACAATCTGGTAAGAGCCTTCCCAGCATTTCTGTAGTTTCGGACAGTATCCTTTCTGTCGTTGTGGGTTATACAGCCACACCAGCTGTCCTTCTTGAAATGTCTTTCCAGGTCCCCTCCGATCATAACTCGTTTTCATCTGGTCGGTGTTGACTCTTAAATGTTGCCGAGCGAAGTCATGGACTGTGCTCAATTTGCGACGCAGTTCGTCAGCATACGCCATCGGTGAAGCAGGCTGTTCTTCATCTGCTGGCCTCCCAAACAGTAGATCACTTGGGAGACGAAGCTCTCGCCCTAACAGCATCTTCGAAGGTGTTACCCTTGTGGCTTCATGGACAGCTGACCGATATGCAAGTAGAAGCAGGGGCACCTTGGAGTCCCAGTCCTTTTGATTGTCGGCTACAAAAATGGACAGATGCTGTTGTAAGGTACGATTTAACCGCTCGACCATCCCATCCGACTGAGGATGCAAAGGAGTAGTCCATGTCTTCTTCATTCCCAAAATTTTGGTCACTTCCTGGAATAACTTGGCTTCAAAGTTGCGGCCCTGGTCGGAGTGAATTTCGAGTGGCACTCCAAACCCTGAGAATACATGCTCCACTAATGCATCGGCCACTGTGCTAGCCTCTTGGTTAGGTATTGGTATGACTTCAGGCCACTTGGTGAAGTAGTCTTGCACCACCAATAGGTACCGATTCTTCCTCTCAGTCACTGGTAAGGGACCCAAAATATCTATGGCCATCCTCTCGGACGGGGCTCCAACAATGTACTTCTGAAGATGACCATGCCCTCTAGTTCTTGGTCCCTTTCTTGCTGTACAAGCATCACATGTTCGGCACCACCTCTCGACATCATCCCTGCAATGTAGCCAATATTATCGCAATCTAACTTTGTTGAGAGTCTTATTAACTCCAAAATGTCCTCCAGCTGCTGAACTATGAAGTTCCTTCAGCACCTCTGGAACTCTAATTTCTGGGAGTACCAGCTGTAGGTGTGTTACTTTGCCGTCTTCACTTTCCCAGTTCCGGTACAGGACACCATTTCTCAGAGATAGAGGATTCCATTGTGCCCAGTATGCCTTAGCTGTAGTGCTTTGATAATTTGATTGCTGGGGGGAAAGGCCTAATAATGTCTGGCCTGCCGACAGTAATGGTCGCCCCTGTATCTACAACCATCTGACAGGGTACATTATCCAGGCTGCCCTCTACCAGCAATGCATTAACTTCCTGTTTCACCGAACATACTCGAAGGAATTGTGGGGCCTTACCTCCAGCAATCACCAACCTTCGCCCCTCAAGACCAGTGTTTACATGTTTCCCGAATTTTTGAACTAATTGATTGGTCTCACCTGGCTCTCGGTCCTGGTTTCTTCGCTGATACTCTCAGCAGTGAGCTCTCAGGTGTCAATGTCGTCCACACTCCCAGCACTCTGGCCACTTTCCTATTCGAGGGCGGTGTTCCAATGCATAACTCTGCTGGAAATGACGCTAATTGCAGCCTTAATTTCCTTCAGTGTATTCTCGATGCTATTCCCCTCTTCTTCCCATGTTACTTCTCGCTGCTCGCACCACATGTCGATTCGCTGGCAACTGCCTTGCTGACTCGACTTCAGTGCACGGGCTAGAGCATCTTGCATGGTACGAGGCGCTGCCAGGCGTACTGCTTGTCGCACCTCCAAGTCTGCAATGGCATCAACAAAGAACCCAATGGCAAGCACATCTCGCGCCTCCTCTGGACACCCCTCAAGTGACAGATGGGCTAGTCTTACAATGTCTTTCAAAGTTCCTGAAGTGACTCCCCAGGTTGCTGGCTACGGCTTCGAAGTTGGGCATGGTGGGCATGTCGTAAATAGCGGTCCCCGAAGCACAGCTCCAGGGCAGAGACTAACGTAGTATACTCCAGGCGATGTCGTTCAGGCAAAGATTGGAGTATACTGAGTGCAGGGCCCCTCAACACTGCTGCCAGGTAGTAGGCACGTTGCTCTTCTGTAGAACCATTCAGGGTTGCAACAATCTCATAGTGGTGCTAATATTCACGCCATGGGGTTTAGCCATCATAAGGGGCAGGCTTGATTGAAACCCCTTTCCAATCCCAGTCATGGCAACCTCAGCTGTGTTCATGTTCTGTGGTAGGGCTACTGCCGATCCTGACATCGCAGAGCACCTCCCATCGTTATCCTGATGTCCTAGCTCTGGCCTTGTCGAGCCGCTATCCCGACAAACTGATGGCTTACCACCTGCCTGTCGCTGTAGATATTTCTCCCATTCCGTCTTTTAAGACACTCACCTCTTTCTGCAGGTCGTCTTTCACACTTCCGATTTTCTTTTCGACATTTTCATTAACACTGTCAATTCTATGGTCCACCAATTCACTGACATTGTCAATTTTTAGGTCCACCATTTCAGAAACACTTTCAATTTTCTTGTCCACGTACTCTGTTTTCGAATGCACTAGCTCAATTATTCCCTCTATCTTCTTGTCTACATTTTCATTAACTGTCAATTTTCCTATCAACACTGTCAATTTTCTTGTCAACATTCTCATTAACACTGTCAATTTTCCTATAAATGCTGTCTATTTTCTTGTCTACATTCTCATTAACATCGTCAATTTTCCTATCAACACTGTCTATTTTCTTGTCTACATTCTCATTAACACTGTCAATTTTGGTATTTACACCGCGTATTTGCCTACGTAGTCTCTCTATTAGTGCTCGCAAACCCTCTAGCTCACTAGCCATTTTTCTTGTAAACATAAACTTATAACCTAAAATTTCTTACCTAATAAAAAAAATTAACAAGTTTGAATAAATATCTAACCATCTACACTTAGTTTTGGCATCATTTATAACATTTAATTGAAATTTAAATAATTGCCTCCATCCCATTTCTGACACCAGTGTTACAAGTTGCGGGCAAGGTACGTTTGGGGATGGAGGTCTTTGATAAAATAAAGAAAATAAAGCTAACCTAGTTTATTTACAACTGTATAGCCTATACAAAAAAAACTATGTCTATAATGATTTATACAGTAAATGTCAAACAGAACAAATTACTACTATTTACATAAAGGATAAAAAAAAATACATCTAAATAAGTTCTCTGTGTATGGAAAGGTTACTAGTCACTCACAATGTTGGACCCAATGAAATAATACCGAAGAATCTTTTCTGGCCTAGAAACACCTTCTTCCTACTACTTGCTGCTGTCCCACTCGCTGGACACCCTCGAACAGTCGTCGCAATCCAATACTTGTCACTATCACTTGAGATCGCACCAGGCACCTGCCAGCCAAAACTCGCTCTCTCGTGCTGCAGCTACACCTACCTCTACTTCTCGAATTATCTCGGCAGGTCTCTGTTCTCCAACCTCCTGGAAAGGTGTCGCTTCAAAGTCAAGCACCACCCCGAGAGATAAAGAGGGAACAGGATCATTCCAGATCACGATATTCCCCTCGGTTACCCGATATTGGGTGCAGGTGGTTATCATGGAGTAATACAATCCATGCAGCACCCGAGGAGGTGTTTTAGCGCTGCCGCCCCTGTATTGTATTTCGCCGCCTGCCCGACTGCCATGGCGCCGAGGAGTGGTTGGGAAGGGGTTGTCCTAGCTCCGCCACCACAGTATCGTACTACACCGCCCAGCCAGACAGTCGCGGCTCGCAACAATACGATTGAAATACTTCTTTAATTTTGAACATTGTCATTCTTAATATATTGTTTCTGTGGGGAAAAAATAAAAAAAAATTCTATTCCATCGACGGGATTCAAACCTGCGTCTCAAGAGCGGTACGAGAGTGTCGTGAGAAGCTCGTCGGGTTGTTGCGACTTCGATGTGTGCCTCTGTATGCTGCCGAAGATATCCGAAGTGGGACTTAGACAAATTTCTTGTCTGTAGAGAGGCGACATTTTTTGTGTGGCCGAGTGTACATTTCAAAGAAGCCTTGCAACTACCAGCGTTGAAATTTGTAACTAGTAGTTAGTTTGAACGCGGCCAGCACGTTTACATGAGGTGGCTGCCTGAGTGTGGAAGCAATAAGGACGACCCACACGGGCGTCACGCGCGGGTAATGTTTCTGTGCGTAAGTAGACATGACTTATGTCCACTGAGCAGTTTGCCAGTATTCTTGCAACAACTCTGCGGCGGGGACAGCAGTTGTGTGTGTTCAAGCAGTTCTGACCACAGACTGGAAGAAAAGGTTGCCACGTGTCATGTCGGGTCTAATGTCAGTGAGTTGTAAAATAGTGCATGTGCACTTCTGATTTACAGTTAAAATAATAATTACGTTGTACTTAACGTCGAATACCTTAAAAAAAAAAAAACCCTGACATTTTCATGTGATATTTTAGGACTAGGAATATTTCGCGAGTTCAACGACCAACATGCTAGAATCCGTTATCCTGTGTATACCGAAGCCATACCATTTGTCCATTACCTGCTACTCATTCAGCAGACAGCAGACAATGAACGAATAGACGGGGCTTGAGTATGCATAGGACATTGCAAGCATGCAGGTTATTCAAATCGCGAATTTTTACTAGATATTATTGATCAAAACGGTATCCAAAAGCGCCTTTGTTTAATGTTTGTAGTTGAGTATTTTGTTCCGGTTTCAAATTTTCGCGTTTGACGCGCAGAGACAGACTGACGTTATGAGCCAGATTACTACGTTTGACGAGAAGCATGTCGCGTCTATTCGCAGCGCGCCAAATTGGTGTGCTATGTTTTCCTACGGAACCAAGCGGTGACCACCAAATTTAATTTTTGGATAATAGAACAGTACGAATTAAAGGAAAGACCAACGCACGCCACGTAGTATTTCTGGAGTTACGGCTATCTAAAAAAAAAAAAAAAACCTGTTTTGAGCCTTTCTGAGAAGAGCACAGCAACTATCAGGTTCTTAACAGGCGTGCGTAGTTGTTATAATTGCATTAGTGTAGTTTGAAGTGTGTGTCCTGTGGCACGCGGCAACACCGGCCATGCGCCAGCTACCACGAGTCTAATTGCTGTGAGCCGAAGTGGCATATCAGCAACCTTTCTCAAGCATTTTTATTTTGAGAGAAAAGTGTCGATGTTGTTTCCTCCCGAGAACGTGGCGATTACATTACAACTTGCCAGCGTACGAAAACTAGTATAGGCTCTTCATGGCAAATATAACACTTTTGAAGCCTTTGTTATTATTTTAACACACTTTCATTAGCTTCGCCTGTATGTATGTAATGGAATCTTTCAATTCAATACTCACCTAATTCCGGACGTCCGAATTGTTTGAAATGTTTCTCACATGTTAAGAGTACCGCCTAGCTGCGTGTTAGAGGCTCAGAAACAGCTGAGACGTAAGGGAACGCGCATGAAATTCCGCGTCGTCTCAACGATCCGAGCGCTGAACTAGCGTGCAAGCTTCCCGCCGAACTGTTTTTATTGCTATGAGACACTAAGCGGTGAGCATATCATTTTACTGGCGGAAAGTCTGTAACTAAGTTCAGTGCTGGTTACAGTTTCTATTTCGCGGACATTAGGTTGGTAAATTTTGAAATACGGCCGTCTGAAATGCCATTTTAGCTATGTTTGTGGCCTGGTGGGCTTATAAGCAGTGTTTTAATGATCATGGTTTCTTAACAATGAGGTTCCGCTGATGTTTGTTTTCTTTTCGTGCGTTTGCACGATGGGCACATTGGGAATATTTTCTTAGAAAAGATCTGTTTACGAACATACTGTAACGTATTTGAAGCGTGGAGGAGACGGCCGATTTAAGAATATATGATAAAACAATAATTTCATAGATTCTGTCTGGTAGTCTCACAAAAAAAAAAAAAAGTAACCTGCAATCTAAATTAGAATCGGCGGAGTTTTCATAGTTTCGACAAGTTGCAAAGTTTGTACTGGCGTATCTGTTGTTTTGTTAATGTTCACTGATAAAGTGAGAAAACAGCAGATTGTGGCAACTGATGCAACTGGTTGACATAGTTCACTAATTGATCAGTTCAAATTCTACTAGTCTTTCTGTAATTTGAAATCTACTGTTTAAATCTGTAACGAAAATGCAGTATCAACAATTTCAAATGATCTTAGATTAAATGTAATGCATATCGTACCACCATTTCGACAGCAGTTATGGTACTAACTTTTATTTGCTCGTTATTTAAAGTGAGTTATGTGTTATGATTAGTTAACACCTAAATGTACGTTAATATTTACACAATACCAACATAGTAATACGTGTTCTTGTTGTGCAGCTATTGTGAATACATAGTTCAGTTGTAAAAATTTTCAGTTTCGCTCCGTTGCTCACCGAGTCGTTAAGTTACACTGCTTTGAAAAATTCACACTTCTATACAAGCAGAAATGCTACTAAGAAAACTATATACAACGGTAATGCAAATAAGTGGTAAACAATATTAAAACTTACTTAAATGGCAGTTATTTCTCGAAGTGTTTGTTCTTGTTGGGTTAATTGTTAAGGTAACGAACTTGTATGCTGAAGGTCGTCGGTTCAAATCCGTGTCGGTATTTTTTGTTTTGGTTTTGGTGCATGTTTTTCTTCAGCTTACGACATTATTTTAGCAAAAAGCAGAATTATATTTAAATTTAAATTACGCATATTTTGTACATCTAGGTAAAAAAAAAGATGGTTACTTTTTCAATTAGTGAAACTCTCATATTCAATTAGTAAGTTTATTTCGCTGATGCATTATGTAGTTTTCCGCTAGTTCCCTATGGAGCAATTTCAACAATTTGAATTCAAGCACTGCCCACATTTTACGTTAAGTGTTTTGGCCAGTGACCTTATTATCAATTTTAACTTATAAAAAATTAAGTTCAGAATTGTGGGACATTCTAACTCTGCTGAACTAAACCTTTATATTGAAAGATAATTTTAAACTTATTAGTTAATATTGCTACTAAAGCGTATTTTTTTTTTAGTTTTTTTTAACTATAATGTTATTTCCCGTTAGGCAGTTGTGTGTGGCCACCGCTTGCCAATGTAATATAAACATTCCAGTGTGCAAGTAATGAACCCAGTGTATCGATATATCAGTAGAGCACAAGTTAGCCTGGAGCTAAGATAAAATATATATTTATTATTGCTTGCTATTGGTAAGACATTGTTCAAAACAGCTCACTATACTATAATGACGTATATCGCTACTGTTGCCTCCAGCATACTGTGTTATGTGGAACATATCCTTCATCTTGGATTTAAATCAAGTTCACAATTGCTTTTATTTTCGGTTAGTTTTTGTAGATTTTATCATGACACGGCGTAAAAGATGACATAGTAGGCTGTTGGACTAATATAATTATTTAATTCATCTGACTTGTAGAAGCGCAGAAGTGGGAGTATATAAATTGTCGTTTCTGTACACTCACAAACTGAAGTAATGAAAGAATTCAGTATTGTTACATCTAATATTTCCGTTAACTCATATTCTACGCCCTACCTGACCTTGATGTAGGCCTACACAAATAAATTGAAATGAAAAGATATAGATAAATGTAATAAACCGAAGACGTTGGTGTCCAACCGGTTGGTTCAATGGTTCGATATTCTGGGTCCCGGCTTCAATTCTCGGGCTGGGAGATGAAATGTAATCTCTCCGGGTCCAGGACTGAGTGTTTGTTCTCAACCACGACGTCCGTGCCGTGCGGAAGACAAACCATCGCCAGTATCTTCCTCACCTGCTAGCATCAACGGTAAATAGTTGTAACCTTAAATATTCCTACTGCTAGGATTTCAAGTCCCTACTAGCTGCAGACTTTAGGACATGTTAATTTGGACAAGTTGATAATCAATATATATATATATAGTTGCTCTTCTCCTTCCCATAACCTAGTAATTACGTCGTTTATTTGTAACATCGTAGATCTTCTATAATTTGTCGACTCTGTAAAGAGCTTTCACTTGTTGGTACACAGCGAGGAGTGTTGTAAGAACACTGCTTAGACTTTCTCCTACGACAGTATGGCCTACTGGCTCTTCAGTGACAACACGCTATCGTAGACAGGTGGCGTATCGTCTGTCTGGCTATCGTGTTTCAAAAGACGCAGTGATTTTGTTATTTACATTGAGTAGCTCCCCAATCAAACCAATCCTATGGAGAGGGCCGCGGTGACCGAGGGATCAGACCTCTCACCTCCCACCAAAGCGATCCGGGTTCGATCCCCGGATTTTTGCATGTGGGAATCGTGCCGAACGATGTCGCCGGTCGGCGGTTTTTCTCGGGGATCTCCCGTTTCCCCCGCCCATTCATTCCGGCGCTGCTCCATACTCACATCATGTCGCCCCCCACCAGCGCTTAAGACCTCGATGTTAAGTGCTGACCAAAAATTTCTCACTCACCCAATCCTATGGAGCAAGTGGAAGTTACAAATACACATTTACAATACGTAGGACATTGAGAAATTTGCAACATATGTAGATACATACAGATTTAGTGAACATACAAAAGTAAAGTGTTCTGTTTACAAATGATTTAAACAACACTAAACCTACTCATTAGAAGTTAGCTTAAACCTATATAAAACTACTTCACTACATTAAGTTATCACATTTCTAGGAATTCATCCTCTTTGCAGGAGTGTATGAAAAATAAATGTGTCGGTAACTCTGCAATTTTCCATGTTTAGTATGAGTAGTTCAATTCTTTAATAGTATGTCTGCTTTAAAGTACTTCTCTTCGTTTTCGCAGCTCAACATATACGGCGAAATAGGCTGCATTAGGTTTAGTCACCATTATCTCTGTATATGCCTGTTACCTTTCAAGCAGGTGACCAATTGCTCTCCTCGAAGTTTTGTGTTGCAAGAATAATTACTAACAGTGAGTATCACCATAATGGAACTGCAATTGATAATCATAGAAGAGTTTATTTATAGTACGAAACTTACAAATCATTATTGCCATTTTTAAATGGTATCGCTGATGTCGTTCGCCAGTTACTGGATATTAGATTGATGAAAATGTGTACTAGTATCTTCAGCGAAAGAGGCTTGTGTTGTTAGCTTTGCCAGAGAAATAAAAAGGAAGGTACA
Source organism: Medauroidea extradentata (assembly GCA_003012365.1). NCBI lineage: Eukaryota > Metazoa > Arthropoda > Insecta > Phasmatodea > Phasmatidae > Medauroidea > Medauroidea extradentata. Next base: position 23,306 of record PNEQ01105243.1, read on the forward strand.
TGAGCAACTGGCCAAGGATGGATCCTTGAGAAATTCCACATTTGACTAAACTTATAACTGTTTCATCACTATCATTGTTCATTGTAGCTACTTGTTACCTTAGAGACAAGAATTAAGTGAACGGAATTCAGTATAGTTTTGTATGATTGAAAGTAGCCACGCCGGATTCCACACTGCACGTTTGCCAGAAGTTATGGGTTCTAGGTAATGGTATAGTCTGTTATACAATATTTTCCCCATTCGTGAACGTGGGAATGAAAGAACTGGGACGATAGTTAGACATAGCTTTATCACCTTTTTTTATGGAGTGACTTGACATCAGTGAATTGAAGTCGACCTGTAAAAGTGCCTGTTTTGAAGAAGATATTTAACTTTATAGGTACGAGGTACAATAATTACTTCACGAGATATGCTAAATATCTTATCATAGCCTGTTTAGGTTTTAAATGCTGAAGATCTCACAGCGGATGGTGTGATCACCATAAGGTTTACAAGGCAGTGATTACTATATTAAACTTGCCGGGTTACCTTGAGTAAACATATATTTTATTACCACTTCAGAAATTTTTAATTTAATTTGATAGAAATAGCTGAAACAGACTTTTTACACTTGCCTGCCATTAAGTTAATTATATCCGATGTTTTTTGTCTTTTTATGTGTTCTTGGCAGGATTGACTTCGTCAGACAGGTTTGAAGTCGCTTACCGTACTATTCACATCATGCAATGTGAATCACAATGCAAGACAACATCACTGTACATATGGTGAAATTGACATTTAGAACCAGAAATGTTTACCAACGCAGATACAAACTTGTGCGGTATTTGTAATATAGTTTCATTGGGAGTAAATAATTGAACATAATATTGCTGGTGAACATCATTGCAGTACTATGCAGTCCCAGAAAAACAGGTAAGACAGAAAGAAAGAAAATCACCAGTCTACCTGACGATGGGAGCAGAAGTCAGCTCATTAAACGTGATGAAAACAGGTCTAAGTGTACTTCAATTACGTGTTTCATCGTGGTTTCGTCCACTCTGGTGTGTTACCAGCTAGTTATTGTATGTGGCGTCATATCTGTGCGATTTGAGTTTCTCAGCTGTCCGGATTAAGTTATTTAGTTTGCATTAATCTATTTAATTATGAACGTTTCTTTATATAATATATGACATTATTCCTTGGCGAGAATTATTTCAAGTGTTTGTTTATAAATGTGTGAGTGCTTGTTTGTCCAGACACATAAATGCATACGCTCGACTCTGTGTTTCTGACTATAGATGATCTTGGCAACGGTAAGAGTAATACACAGAATTGAAAAAAGTTTGCCTGCATTGTTTAGGGTGGGCCACAGCTCCACTATACTATTTAAATAAAAGGATAGTTCGTGTATCACTTATAAACGTTGCTGAAATTGTTCGTGTTGACTTCGACACAGACGTGACATTTGCTGTCAAGTTCTCTTTCTTAAACCTCTACTCGCTACATAGACCACACAGTGTTGTTCTCGACCGCATCTATCGTCGTTCAAATATATTTTGTTCCATCCTATGTAATTAATCAAAGTAAATAACGCGCATTAATTAATAAGTGAAGATGTTTGAATTGCTGTGAAGGGACCTCCTGTCCTGCGCTTGAAATATATGGCATCGGGTTACAAAGTGAGAGGGTTTTACGGCCCTTAACGACGAGGCCTTACGAGCTGATGTATTGTAACGATTGCGATGTGAGGTGAAAGGGTTTTACGGTCCTGTAACGACGAGGCCCCACGATCCGATCATTTATTACGACAGTGAAGTGAGGTGAGAGGGTTTTACGACCCTTTCTTTAAGGGGCCCGCCTCGTGGCATATGTGTTTGTGTGAGTGAGATATGGTGCTAAGGGCGACGTCGTATGGGCCATACAACGGTGCGTCGCCTCTACGCTTAAGGCGTGCAGTCTTAGCGAAAAAACAAATTTTCTATTGGACTTTAAGTGGTGACCCTATTGTTTTATTTACGAAATCACTTTACGAAAGTCCAATGGACTGCCCTTAAGTGGTTTCACATGTATCACGTTAGTATATTTTCCGCTATAGCAGCCTGAAAACCCCGTTTTAACCCATTTTGACGTGCCCTAAAAAGGGATTTGTAATACGTGTGTTGTCTTGAAAGTACTTAAGGGCAGTCGTCTGAAGTGTGTGTTCTTTTCGTAGACAAACGGCAGGAACACACGTGTATTAGTTTCGGTATAAAACTTATTCTTCAAGCACGCTGCAGCGCGATTTTATGGCAACGAGGCGGGCCCCTTAACAACGTGTTCTTAAGAGACGATCTTTTGTAACGAAAATGAAGTGAGGTGGGAGCGTTTTAAGGCCCCTTAATAACGAGGTCTTAATAGCCGATCGTTTGTAACGAAGGTGAGGTGAAAGGGTTTTACGGTCCTGTAACGACAAGGCCTTACGAGCCGATGTATTGTAACGATTGCGAAGTGAGGTGAAAGGGTTTTACAGTCCTGTAACGACGATGCATTACGAGCCGATCATTTGTTACGACAGTGAAGTGAGGTGAGAGGGTTTTACGACCCTTTCTTTAACAACATGTTCTTAAGAGACGATCTTTTGTAACGAAGATGAAGTGAGGTCAAAGCGTTTTAAGGCCCTTTTAATAACGAGGTCTTAAGAGCCGATCATTTGTAACGAAGGTGAGGTGAGAGGGTTGTTTGGCCCTTTAAGGCGCCCGCCTGGTGGCCGTGTGTTAGTGTGAGTGAGGTACGGCGCCAAGGGCTATGTTGACCGGCTCATCTGGCGCGGTATCGCCTCTACAGCAAGACATTATAACAACGTGCAGTGGTATCGTAGGACACTCGCCTGACTGACACTTTCAGTGGTGACCCCATCTTTTTATTGGTGGAAAGTTTTAAGTAAAGTTCAATACACCTCTCTATTGTAGTTTCACACGAATCCCTTCAGTAGTTGTTTGGATATAATAGATTGAAAAGGCCGTTTTTAGTCATTTTGAGGTGCTCTGAAATGGTCTTTCTAATTAACGTAATGTTTTAAAACTACTATTCCGAGGTCGTTTGAAGTGTTTGTTCTTTTCGTAAATCCACACATTAAAAACACGTTTAGTAGTTACTAAGATAAAGGCGTTCTGCTAGCACGCTGCAGCGCTGTTTACAAGGCAGGCGGGCGCCTTAACGAGGAGGATATCTGACGCCATATTGGCACGACATTTACATGTAGAGTTAATCTATCGTGTGTCTTTACAAACGCAAGAAAATATCACATCAAGAAGTTCAACCGTTTAGCGCTAGAGAACACTGTCCGCCAGTGGTAGGGGAGGCAAGACGCACAAAGAGATAACAAATAAAAATATTTTAGGCTGTGTTGCTAAGTGATATCGCCTCTCCCTCCAACCCCTCCCGCATTAACTACACGCCACGACTGCCGTTCATCATCTCTGTGACACGAGGAGTGTGTACCGGTTTCAAATGTCCGAGTTTGACACACATAGGAACAATGGAGCGATAAGAGCCAGAGTAACACACTCGACTAGAAACTCGACGTGCAAGGTTTTCCTTGTAGTCTTCATTTTATGGGACTTCAACAGGTGATACAGTGTGAGGTAAAGGCGAAAGCATGCATCTAGTTTTGCGTTTTACGAATTCGGGCGGTATTTTCGGATCTAACAGCATCCTAAAAAAGAAAACCTTTTTTTAAAGCTATTTTGAGAGGCCCGAATATCCTGTTTCCCACAAGTTCACCGAATTTTTAAATTTGTACAAGCGTAGTCTCAAACGCATTTCTGTTCGTAAATAACCGCAATAGAAATAATTTAAGCGGTTTCGCGTAGCATAGAATAATACTCCAAACACGCTACTACACTGTCAATGCGCCAGCTTCAGCGCGGGCGTTACTGCTTTTCACATCAAAAACAAAATATTAATAGCATTTTATATATTGAAGCACGTAGCTTAGATAATTTTAATTCAGTTCGGTCTTGCAATAACGTATTTTAATTTTTTGATATGTCGACCTGCTTCTTTACAATATTATTGCATAAAAATCTGTAGATGTAACAATCTTGCACGCATATACACCCTAAATGCCAGTTTTTGTTGCCTACGATTCGTGTAATTAAAAATAAGTGTTAATTAATTTACAGTAAACAATGCATGTCGTCCGTTATTTACATTCATATTGCAACTCTCACTGTGCAGTTTACTGTTTAATAAGAACTTACAGGGATACATTTTACAGTTCGAAGCATAACGTATGTTTGGCAATGCAATTAATTGTTTGTATGTATATGTATACACACAGACTTATATAGGCTATATAAACGGTACTCATAACAAACATTTGGTTCTTTGTACAGTATTCATTTTGTACGTCGTAATCATTCTATTGTTCCTATTAACGATGCACTGTGACTCTTTAGAACTTTCATACTAAATAAATAATATAGAAAAGTTAGAGCTTATTGTTTTCTTGTGTACATAAAATTAATGGTGTAACATAGGAACCCTTAAAATATATCGTGTTAAAAATAAGAATGAGCGTAATATTACATATTACACTTACACTTTTGGAATTGAAGTAAAGATTTTACTGAATTCAATGGATTTGTTTTTCGAAAAAAAAAAAAAAAAAAACTGCATAAATGCCTGTGCTTACAGTAATTTAAATAAACGCTTATGCAACTTTATTTACAAGTCATAAGTTATGTTACATACATTAAAAATTACATAGGCCTTACACTTTTACACCTATAAACACACATGTGACAACATGACTGATAACCTACGAATGTCTTATTTTAAGTTAGCGACAAAATCTTTTAAGATTTTGCTTAGTAACAGTTATGGAAATTTATGAAAGTTACATTGTCTTGTGTAGCCGAAAATCATTTGGTTTAAAATAATTTACATACATTTTCTGTGATGACTAGTATTGATTTTTTAAAACTAGGCCTAACTGAAAAATAAAAATCCGTACATACGTGAATTTAACTTAGATGGCCGCGTGGGGTGGACGTATTTTGCGAGTCCGAGACCTATAAGTTGCGGAAGCGATAAGGGCGACGTAACATGCACATCGCTCTTCCCTTTGGTCACTGAACTATCATAGCCTTCTCGTCTACAACTAGCCATTATGAGGCAGTCAGTAGTGACCGTGTTATTAAAGTTAATGGTGTGTTTTACACGCCTATACCCTTTTCAAAGATTCTGTGCAAAGATTTTTACACCTAAAAAGGACCGCAAGAATACAAATTTTTCGCCATTTTTGGTTGCTAGAATGTGTACTGTAATGAGAAGTGGAGAACCTGAAGAGGGTATGCGTACATGTACTGTACTTGAAGTGTTATTTCTAAGCAGATCTCGACCGTGTGCATTGAGCAATGTTAGAATATTTTAGTAACTATGAAAGATCTGCACGAAATGGTTTGGTGAGGATGTCAGCTGCTTGTTCTTTTGTGTTAACATATTAAACAATCACTTCCTCACGTTTTTGTTATGAAGTACAGATTTTTTATCCATGTGTTTCAAGCGCTTACGATCACAATTGCTCAGTGCCTTTACGGTACTCATACATCATGACACCCTTGTTGTCACACTTAACCTTCAATTCAGTCAGTAATTTTTGAATATAGCAAGACATCATAACTGATTCACACAGTGCTGTAAATCCAGCCTCGGTAGTTCTCAAGGCAACTGATGACTATTTCCTTGAGCATCGTACCACAGTATTGTCTTCTTTACAAATATTTATGCCAAAACATGGCATATTGTCAGAACCCATGTCTTTCATCTTGTACTCGGAACTCAACATTTCCTTAACCCATTTAATTTGTTAAATGCTGCCACTGTGACTCAATATTTCGTCCACATGTAATAAATTGCATTTATATATTTTATTAATTTCTTTCTCGTCCTTTGGATTCCTATCATTGGAATAAAGAACTTGTCAAGGCAAGATACACAAATTTTTTCACTTTACGAAATGGAAAAAAATTAATGCAGTATTGCCTTCGTTAACATATAGGCAATAGTAATTTTCTAAGCGTTTAAAACAATAACTTTTTACAAACTTTGAAATCTCCCAACCAACATTTAGTGGACTTTCTTGAACAGTTGAAAGTCAATGGCTTTCTTCAATGATCACTTACAATATGGCGGAGTGCGTGAAATTCGTTTTGATGCTACCAGTGCAAGTGAACACTTTTCTTCACACATGGAAGTTTGTTTTTGAATTTTATGTTGAAACACTATTCTGTACTCCCTTATTATGGGTGACACGTATAGATACACTTATCATGTGTCAATGTCTGAAGTTGGAAATATGTGGTGTACGTTTGTGAGGACACCTAACGTATTCCTAACTACAAGATAATATCTGGAACAGAGTAGGCCTACTTTTGATAAAGAGACAGAGCTCAATATTATTTTCCAGACTCCTTATTTTGGCCTATTAGGTAGGTTTTCGCGCCAACCTAACAGTGTCACATTATTCCATTGTTAAGTTTTTTGATTACACATTTATTGTTGCTAATTATAGTGAACACTATTTTTATTCAACGTCGTTTAACGAGTTTCAACAAGTTCATATATTAGAAATGTAAAACAACAAATTTAGCAACTAAATTCTATTAATGCTACTGAATATGTGGGTTGGCTAACTTGTTTATTACATGTATAATTTTTAGTTTTTTTTTTTGGAATGATTTAACGTTAAAAGCCTTTGAAACTTATCACTATGCAAGAAAAATATTAATGCATAACTATATCGACTTGAACAATTGCCTGTAGGCCCCTAATTTGTAATTTATTAAACATAACCTCACTCGTGAATATACACGCAAATTAACTATACGACAGTTAAAACACGAATTACTATCTGAAAGCCACAAAGCACTTCATTAACGGTCATGCAATATATTTCACTGCAGTATGTAACTCCTCGCCGCAAGTAAAAACCCCTCACTTGTTAACACGTAACCTCAAACTTTGTGGCATTTTTTTGCGTGATTTCAGCTTCTATTCTAGCTAATTGATTGTATACATATCACAGCCTCTAAGGAAGCATACATGATGGACTGAGATTAAAATTCTTTATTTGTGGTTCAATAATGATATTTTAAACAAATCACGGCTTATATTTATGCACTTCCGCAATTCACTTTCACGTGGCGTCCATTCCTACCAAGATTTTTGCCCGTTAACGGAAAATACAAAACGAAATTGCTTGGTCCAGTGCAGTCAATGTAATGTGCATGGTACAACTCAAGATTAAAACATCTGTATTGTGTTAGTTGCCCAATATTTGTGTTTTAAAAACTTTAAATTTTAGGAACAGATATTTTTATAATAATTATAACTTTAAAATATGCTTATATGACAATACAGACAGTAAGGCCGGGCGCACACAGGACCAGACACGACGCGACAAGACGAGACAGTTTCGCTTTATTGTGTCTGATGGTACTGGGAGCAATGATATTTTAATGGATGTGCGCACTCTGCCTACGATCCGACGCGACGCGACAAGACTTTCGCTTACCACAAGAGCAGACGTCTGACTGTAACTACTCCAAGTTCGTCTCGAGCAGACTGTCTGATGGTTGAATGCAGCTGCGCAGGCGCAATAACCATTTGAGCGGTGATATTCGCATGGTCAACAACATTTCATCAAACGTCCGTGTCGCTATTGTGATTCTGTGGCAAGATGGAGGTTGATGCAGACAAGCTGGTATATCTTGTGTAAGCTGGCCTGTACTGTACGATTGTTCGTTGAAAGAATATCATGACAGCATTGTGATTTCCAAGATGTGGGATGAGATAGGACTAGAGATGAAAGTAGTTACATAAATTAGTAAATATTGAAGTTGGATAACGTGGATGATTTGTGAAAGTTGTGGATGTACGAGAACATAGACATAACAGTGTAATTACTCGTAGGCCTCATTATTAAAATTCATTGCGAATAATTAGTAATGAAAAGGGATTGTGACTCACTATCGATTCCAAGCATAACTAACATCTATATTTTACATATTCGAGTGAAATGCTCTATTGAATCATTTATAATAAATGCATTTACGAACGAAACATTTCGCTCGTAGTAATGTATTCTGGGCTGACGCACATCCCACTGCACATTTGGCCTAATTATTTTCGGAATATAATTTATATATTGCAATAACATTATAATAAAGTGCATAACTAGTAATTTAAGTAGTATAATATAAGTTAAAATCGTATTGTACACACACCATGCATGTCTTTACGGAAAACATTGCAACAATAAGGTATCACATTCAGTAATGTATACGCACGCTTTGTACGGAACAGCTTTTAGTAGTACGCCAACGGTAATGTTAAATAATTAACTCAATTACACAATTCCCTTTAAATCGTATGTTTAGTCAACATGAGCCATGTGGTTCTGCCAAGACACACTTCCGTCTTCAGACAAGAAGTAGGCTGGGTCATTCCATTTTAAATCAACAAAATTTGAAATATTTAGTAGCTGCATGATTTTAGATTTTCACAGAATTTTGTAGGTTGTTGGAACATACTATCTAGAGTACAAAAATACCTTTTTTAGATTTTTAGTTTAAAAAAATTTGTATATATACACATTAATAGATACAATTGCGCGCTAAAATTTGCGTTTTTAGT
>PNEQ01105247.1:9347-36648 GCA_003012365.1 Medauroidea extradentata
CCCGTAATGTCACTTCAAAGTCAAAATTTGCATATTTTTACTTCATACAAAACTTGAAAACCAGTAAATATAATGAAATGGAAAAAATCTCATCAAAACTACACGTCACCGTCTACGGCTTGAAGCATATACAAACACATTATAAAATATTTCTGTGTTTAAAATAAATTTCTAAAAGTACCAAAAAAAAAATCTAAATTTTGAAATTTTTTATTTAACATAAACATTTTTCGTAACGGGTTTAAAATGCTACAGGCCATAGACAGTAACGCGTAGTTTTGATATGATTTTTTTCATTTCATTATGTTAACTGGTTTTCAAGTTTTGTATGAAGTAAAAATACGCAAATTTTGACTTTGAAGTGCCATTACGGGAAAACTAGATGAGCTAATTTTTTTCCGTTAGAGATATATGTACTCTCAAGTAATGTGTACAAAACTAACATTATTTCATACAAATATAAAATTATGTTTTTTCCCCACTTGAACAACCTTAACATTACTTTTCGTACAATGAAATGACACACAATGGGTACCAGAAGAAAAAAAAAATAAGATCCTATAAAATAGTTTAGTTGACATCAGTTAAAATTTAAAATAATATTAACTAGTACAGTTGTTCCTTCGTTCCGTTCGTAATCAATAAGTCTACAAATGAGAAACGAGTGTGTTTCAAATAATTTGACACTCGTAAATAAATAAACACATAGCGTTGTTGTGTAAAACAGACAGGTCAAAAATATGAAAGGTTACACATTTGAAATGTGTCTTGTGAAGTGTACCCTGAAATACAATGTGAAAATGCATAGGTGATTGATCTGTGAAATGCATTCTGTATTCTGTAAATCAGCTGATCAAACGCGTTGCTGTTAGCGGTAGTCTTGCATCCAGAACATTCTCGGCTATCTTCGTCGCTACTCGGGCCAGGCACGACACTTCCTCGTGTGACGTCAATACACTCGCCACGCCTCGAGTACGGACGTCGTCATGACGACAGAGCGCAACGAAAAAACGCCAGCCAATAGCAGCGCACTTCACAGGCCAGGTCAAGAAGTACGTATCTCCACATTTCCAGATTGTTCTCACTCGTGGCAGAAGGCCAAGCTGTGGATATATATTGATGTTCCGCGCAGCGGAGCGACAGTTTCAACGAGACAAACACGCGATACGCAAGAGAAAGAGCTAGTAAGCTTATTCAAGGCGACTGTTATTACCGTGTTAATACAAGTGAATAGAACGAATTATACAGCAATGGCTCCAGCAATCGGTATCGACCTTGGCACCACATACTCCTGCGTGGGTGTGTGGCAGCACGGCAAGGTGGAGATCATCGCCAACGACCAAGGCAACCGCACCACCCCCAGCTATGTGGCCTTCACCGACACCGAGAGGCTCATCGGCGACCCCGCCAAGAACCAGGTGGCCATGAACCCCAGCAACACCGTGTTCGACGCCAAGCGGCTCATCGGCCGGCGCTTCGACGACCCCAAGATCCAGGCCGACATGAAGCACTGGCCCTTCAAGGTCGTCAGTGATGGTGGCAAGCCCAAGATCAAGGTGGAAGTGAAGGGTGAGGCGAAGCTGTTCACACCGGAGGAGATCAGCTCTATGGTGCTGACAAAGATGAAGGAGACAGCAGAAGCATACCTTGGCTGCAGCGTGAGGGACGCCGTCATCACTGTGCCCGCCTACTTTAACGACTCTCAGCGTCAGGCCACCAAAGACGCGGGCGCCATCGCTGGCCTCAATGTTCTGAGGATTATCAACGAGCCTACCGCCGCCGCACTCGCCTACGGCCTTGACAAGAACCTCAAGGGCGAGAAGAATGTGCTGATATTCGACCTGGGCGGCGGCACCTTCGACGTGTCCATCCTCACGATCGACGAGGGCTCGTTGTTCGAGGTGAAGTCGACGGCGGGCGACACGCACCTCGGCGGCGAGGACTTCGACAACCGGCTGACGTCACACCTGGCCGACGAGTTCAAGCGCAAGTTCCGCAAGGACGTGCGCTCCAACCCTCGTGCCCTGAGGCGTCTACGCACGGCGGCCGAGCGTGCCAAGCGCACACTCTCCTCCAGCACGGAGGCGTCCATCGAGATCGACGCGCTTCTGGACGGCATCGACTTCTACACGAAGGTGACCCGAGCGCGCTTCGAGGAGCTGTGCGCCGACCTGTTCCGTGGCACGCTGCAGCCAGTGGAGAAGGCGCTGAACGACGCGAAGCTAAGCAAGGGGGACATACACGAAGTGGTGCTGGTGGGTGGCTCGACAAGGGTGCCCAAGATACAGAGCCTGCTGCAGAACTTCTTCTGTGGCAAGCAGCTCAACCTGTCCATCAACCCCGACGAGGCTGTGGCATACGGTGCTGCAGTGCAAGCAGCGATAATCTCTGGTGACACCAGCTCAGCCATCCAGGACGTGCTGCTGGTCGACGTGGCACCTCTATCGCTGGGCATCGAGACGGCGGGCGGCGTCATGACCAAGATCGTGGAGCGCAACACGCGCATCCCATGCAAGCAGGCGCAGACGTTCACGACGTACTCGGACAACCAACCAGCCGTCACGATCCAGGTGTACGAGGGCGAGCGAGCCATGACGAAGGACAACAACCTGCTGGGCCGCTTCGACCTGACAGGCATCCCACCAGCACCTCGCGGCGTGCCACAGATCGAGGTGTCCTTCGACATCGACGCCAACGGCATCCTGAACGTGCATGCCAAGGAGTGCGGCAGCGGCAACTCGCGGAATATCACCATCCGCAACGACAAGGGGCGCCTGTCGAAGGAGGAGATAGACCGCATGGTGGCGGACGCAGAGCGGTATAAGGAAGAGGACTCGAAGCAGAGAGAGCGTGTGGCTGCCCGCAACGAGCTGGAGGCGTATGTGTGGCAGGTGAAGCAGGCGGCAGAGAAGCTGGGTGAGGCTGACAGAAGAAGAGTGATGGAGGTGTGTGAGGCAGCTATCCAGTGGCTGGACAACAACACACTGGCTGACACAGAAGAGATCAAGCACAAGTTGCGAGAAGTGCAGCAGGAATGTTCTGGGTACATGAGCAAGCTGCACCAGCAGGCAAGTGGCGCGCAAGGACAGTACCAGCAGCAGCCGAGCGCCCATCCACAGACCCACAACAGCCAGGGACCAACCATCGAGGAGGTTGATTAGGCTAGAAAGTAATGGACAGAATCTCAAAAGAAGACTGATTTTATTTACCAAAGCATTAATGTACAAATTGGTTTTTCATGAATGTTTTGAGTCCAGAATGTATGTTTGAACATTCCTCGCAGCATAAAAATTTGTGTATGTAAATTATTGTGTGCTTGTGTTTTGTGAATGTGTTGATTGTACAGGTTAATTTTATTAAATAAAATTTAAGTTTTTTTATAATTGGTGGCTTTTTTATTTGCGTTCCTTATGAATCACAGTAAAATTGCATTAAAATTATTTGTTTTCATAGCTAATATATATATAAATATAGCATAAAATGCTAATCAGTACAATTAAATTGTTAGCAAACTTACCCTTTTTATAACTCATGATGAGACAAACCTAATTTTTTGGACAGAAATAATCAGTACATTGGATCTTGACAATTTGAAAAGAGAATGGAAGGAATACTATTAGTTGTACAAATTTTGATCCTATTAATTAATCGAACAATGGTTGTGGAGAAGGAAGAAAAAGAAGAAAACCTGATAATCTTTTACAGTGGTTATAATTTTGAAAAATTAGAAATTGCTCTTAATGATAGCAATTAGTAAAACTTATCACACAAACTGTGTACTGGTAAGACAAAATAACACCTTACCAGACTGATGACTTGGTGAGAACTAATGCTATCCTATAATGAAATTCACCGACTTTCTGATTTTTTTTTTGTTGTTCTCTCTGTAAGTGGTTCACCATTAAGTACCTTATTCCTTGCTTTTTCATATTCCCTGAAAAAAAAAAAATAAAACTTTTCTAAAATGTAAGTTTGTTGCCAATAGCTCTAAACAACTATATACTAGTACCGCCAGGTAGCTTGAGCATAGGTATGTCCAGTTAAGGCTAGGCTACATCGGCAACAGCACACAAACAGCACAGACGCACGGAAGTTAAACGTGTGTTAATATATAGCAGCTACTACATGGACGCACGGCACACGCACAGGAAAATAGCACATAATCGGCACACAAGAAGTTGATGAATATTTAACTTTTGTGTGCGCTGTGCGCTGTGTTCTGTGCGCAGCCAATCATGAAGCATTGCGGATACCATGCTAGTATATTTAAATATTTACGAAGTTGTTAAAGTAATTATTTTAATTGTTTACGCACAATGGACAGTAAATATTATGATTTTATTTAGTTACGAAAGCGGAGAATAAAGCAATTTAACAGTAAATAGTCTCTCAAATAATTTCGGACAGTTCTATGTTGTGCGCGAATGTAGCATGGTATTCTCTGCTATTTGTGTGCTGCTAAGCTATTTGCGTGCTGTGACCGTGTTATTACGAATGTAGCCTAACCTTTACACTCAGAAAATTAATTCAGCTAATGTTGCAGTGCATTGTAGAGTACTTGAGTTCTGTGCATGTGTAGAATTTATTTTTTTTGGATGTATGCACCTGTAAACTCGTAAAGGTTCTGCAATCTTGCATTTTTACACTTTGCTGCACATGTAACCAATATTTCTGGGAATATCTTGGTCTTGTTAAGTTGAAATAACCTTCACAACCATGAAATTAATGGTGTTCATTCCCTACAGCCTTGAATTAATCTGTTCCTTCTTGATAAGTTCTGTTTCAGCGAATATATAAATAAGGAAAACAGCTGCCGAGAAGAAAAGTGACTTACTCACATGAGCAACTACACCTGTTACAAAAGTAGCAAAAACAATGCATGGATTCCCAACAGTAAATGAAACAATGATCTATGCCATGTGACTGAAAAATGTAAAACAATCTCTTATATTCTTTGCTCTGGAAGAAAAGACACGAAGGGGTTAAAATTATTACAAACTTAAGCATTCAGGCCTAAGCAGTAAAAACTTAAAAAATCTTTTTCATCACATTGGTTTGAACAGTACATATTTTTCTGTTAGTTAATCAGCTTTCATTAGTGAAAGGATAGCGTGAATGAATGAAAACTGAAAAGATAACACAATTCACTCATTTTAAATATACGTTACTATTTTACAATTCCAGACTCCACAAAACATAATCCACCACTTGCCGCCATTACAGAACAGACTCTTCCTTTTTACCGGGAAGAAAAGAAAAACAAACAAAAACAAAACACTAAACAAGTAAGAAAGACTAGAAACATAAGTCAACCACCAAGCGATTGTCAGTGATACCTCTCACAAAAATAAATGGCACAAGCTGCTGTAGAAGGGGACAAAACAACTCTGCAATAATAAATGATAAATTGTCATTTGTCCAACATTTTCATCACACTGGATTAAAACAGTAGCATACACAATTGAACAGTTAATGCAGATTAAACTGAACAATGGTAATTGCAAGTTAAACCAATCATAGGGAAGGTTGGATTATCCTCGAGGTCATTTGTAAATCATCTGCTCTTCACTACCTTGCTTTAGGGCCATGTGTTCCTATTTATGCTCTCTTTGGAAGGTTTGATTTTTTTTAAATCTTGAAAGGGAGCAGATATCACAAAACAGCTACATATAAATGTTAGAAATTGTTTGTACTATGTAGCCTAATTTTTTAAAAATGTAATTTTCTTTCATTGTGGCTAATTATTAACTTAATTAAATTTTATTAAAGTCAGCAACTAACCAAAATTACACAAACTTATGTTCTGAAAAAAATTAAACTACGTAGTACAAATAATTTCCAATATTTCTATGTAACAATTGATATCTGCTCCTTTTGAGGAATTAAAGAACAAAACTTACTAAAACTGTACAATTGCATAAGTAGGGACCTACAAAATATCTTTGAGACTGGGATTTTTAAAAGAAAAAATAGCTATGTTAACAAAGTTCTAAATTGTAAATACAGACAGGGCAGCGTTTACACGTTTCATGATACCTATTTTTTTCCACATTAAGTTTTCATCTGCACTATTTGAGTGAGTAATCAATTGGGTAAAAAATACAAAATTCAAAGTCTATTCTAATTGGCTGTTATTTCGTAAGTCTATATTGTAATGCTTAACTTTTTAATTTTGTTAACCCCTTAAATCAAGTATCAGTCACCCTACATATTGGACATCAGTGTTCTCCCCAGATCCATTTTTCCGGGCGCCCCACCCGGCTAGTTTTCTCTGCCACCCGGCTAAGAAACAGACATTCCCATCAAGCTTATTCTACGATGCCCCCAGCTGGTCTCGTGAACAACACACCTCTAAATTTGTGCTGGGGAGAACACTGGACATGCACATTTCCTTGAAATTCTTGACATGATACTACAGCTTAAATTCTTGTGCAAGACAGCACAAAAAAAACTGATACTTACCTCGCAATCCTGAAACCTTTTTTTTTTTCGAAATGCCATGTTTGGTACCGTTTTTTAGTTCCATGTTTCAAAACCAATAGCTTAATACTGGAATGTGCAACCATCTTGTAATTGAAAAGTTTAACATAAATCAAAATAGTTTTTTACACACTCTTACACAAACAAATCACAGGAAACAAAAAAAAAATGGAAGTTTGGAAATAAAAGTACAAAATGACATACAGCACACCTTTATTACCATGTAAAAGAATCACATGTTATGATACATAAAATATATATTTAAACAAATTTAATATTTTTTTGTAGTCAGGAAAAAACAAATAGTAAAAATGGTGTCCCCAACATTTGGGCACTGCTAAAAGTGTACTGAAAACATGTTTGGAATAATATGTTCATCTGCAAGTCTACCTACAGTTTCCATCTTATGACTATTTGTATTAAAGTCTCATACATCAAGGGCTTTCAAATGGGGAAAAATCATAATTTTTTGTATTTATAAAATAGAGTTAGTTTTATGTTTTAGCTCAGCGAGTTTTCCCATAATGTCATTTCAAAATCATAATTTGCATAATTTTTATTTTGTAAAAAACTTCAAAACCAGTAAACATAGTGAAATGAAATAAAAAAAAAACACATCAAAACTACATGTCATGGTCTACGACTTTAAGCACATAAAAAACCACTACAAAATATTGTTTTTAAAATTGCTAACTAATAAAAAAAAATTAACAAATTTTAGAAATTTTTTTTTAATTACAAAAATTCTCTGTAATGTGTTTTTACATACTTCAAGCAGTAGCTCGGTACATGTAGTTATGAAGTGAATTATTTCATTTCACAATGTTTATTGGTTTTCAAGTTATGTATTAAGTAAAAATATACAAATTTTGACTTTGAAAAGCCGATATGGGAAAACTGGTTACCCTAATTTTTTTTGTACGAGGAAAATGTACTGTCAGGAAACGTCTATAAATCTAACACTATTTCATACATATATCAAATTGTAATTCAACACCCGTAAGAGTTAGTGTACGGTAGGTTTCTCTTCACCTTTGAGGCACGGAAACGGGGAAGGCGATAAGTAGAACATAATACGTCTGTCAAACACCTCGTCGCCTCTAGGTGCGAAGGCCTATCTAGCGTGCAGTGTTTTCGTGGAAACAGTTTTTCAATGGGACTTCAAGCGAAGACCCTGTTGTTTTATTTGTGGGAAGTTTTTGGTAATGCCCAATGCAGGTTTCTATGGCTTAGTTTTACAATTACAATCAATATTTTCTCAGCTACAGCACGTGAAAAACACATTTTTTAGCACTTTTGTGAAGCTTGAGAATCATGTTTTAAGAAGTGGACTGCATTTTTTCAATTATAAGGGCATAGTTTGAAGTGTGTCTTATTTTCTTATATACCTAAACACATTAGAAACATGTTTAATAGTTATATAAGAAAAAATACTTTCCGTACCACGCTACAGCACGGCTCACGCATCAGGTCACTAATTCTGAGGGGCTCAAAGACTGACACTTGTAGGCCCACATTCTGTGTGATATCCCACACCCACTACTATTCCTTCTTAAGGGCGCAGTTCACCTCAGTTTTCAACGTCTTTTTATATTATTATATTTGTACCAGATATTTTTTTTTCTTATTTTAGACATGAATTGTGACTAAATCTTCCTCTTCGAAAATTGTTGTATCTCTCATAGTTTTCGCGTAGTAAGTCGTAAACGTCAAAATTTGCACTTTACGGTTTTGTGTACGCCACTAAAACCAACTGACATACCAAACCGAAAAAATTCATAGTGTATAACAATGTTGTAGTCTATGATTTGACATATATAAAAACAAAAATACATAAATTTTTTTATTTAAAAAAATTTTATATTTTTAAATTTTTATTTCAAAATTCAGCATTTTTTTTTTATTAAATACAAAAATATTATATATTTTGTATTTATATGTGTCATTTCATAGTCTTTGACATTGTTATACACTGAAAATTTTTTCGGTTTGGTATGTCAGTTGGTTTTAGTGGCGTACATAAAACCGTAAAGTGCAAATTTTGACTTTTACGCGAAAACTATGAGATACAATTTTCGAAGAGGAAGATTTAGTCACAATTTATATCTAAAATAAGGAAAAAAAAAACTGGTACAAATACAAAAATAAAAAAGACGTTGAAAACTGAAGTGAACCGTGCCCTTAAGCCAGAATAATGCAGCTAATGTCCACTTAAGTGCTATGAGGAGGAAGGAGGGAAGGATACGTTGAAGTACAAGTATCGACCACAAACAACTTCAAGGATTTGCATGCCCTTTCTTTGCCTAAACATGTCACAAACTTTGAACAACCTAATATACTTTTCCGGCCACAGAATTGGTAACATGTTTCAAATAACACAACATGCGAAAGAGTTATATTTCTGTTTTGGAATATGTGCAAGTCACACACATACATTGCAACCTCACAGGTTCACTGGCTGCTGCCAGTTCTTTATTCAGGTTGGGGGAAATAAAATACTCTACATTATAACACGCTTATACTACAATACAACATTTAGGACAGATTAGTTGACAACCCTGTAGAGATGGTTAGTAAAAGTATAAAAACTATGGTTATTATTGTTTATGTTTGGTCTAGTAAATGGTAATTCGGTTATGTTAGTTTGGCGTGCTAGTTATCCCACCTGGTATGTTGAAATCCTGGGGAAGTTGCTGGATGTTCAATTCCCATATGCCAGATGGGCTACCGAAAACATACTAACGACATAAAGTGTTGAAAAATTATGTAAAAACTGTGATTCAATGCAGTGACGATTTATTTTAAAAGACACACAACTGCCAAAATTTCTAAAAATATACACACACTTAGGTGACCATAGTTATGTGACCGGGGCAGTTAAAACACGTGGTTGACTAATTCCTGCGGTGATGAAGGTCTGGTAACATTTGTCACGTGTGGTAGTGAATGATTACAGCGTGAAAAGCAGAATGTGGGATAAACTATACGGCACTTGAAAATGCAGCTCCTTAAGCAGTGAGGGTCCGGTCCACCTGCCACTAAGATGGACCGTCTGGTTCCTTGGAAGCAGATACAGATGTTATGAATTGATGATACGCTTTCCTAACTAACATGCCACAGGGCAGTGTACGTCAAAGTGTCGTAAGGCTCTACATGTGGTGTTAGAAGTAATGAGGGCAGTGCTACATGACATAATAGGTCTAACGAATGATGCCCGGCATTTTACATATTCTACTCACCAATCACATGATTTGCTTCCTGCTTAATGACTTGCATGAATATTTGATAGTGAAATGAGTGATACAAACACTACCTACTTACATGAACACTGAAACACAATGGTGACTCACCGGCCTGCACTTTGTTGGTCGCAAAACATGAATTAATGTGCCTTTAAAATGACACAAAATTTCAAAAATAACACTGGCTGAATGTATCCTAAATTAAAACAAACAATAATAACTTATATCCGTCCCGTATTACTTATGAGAAAACATGGATGGCTCCCGATGTAAAATTCCCTGGCCACTTGGCTGTGACATGTGCAGATGCGGTTTGACACCAAAGTAGCAAAAATGTAATAAGTATTAAGTTAAGTGGACTACCAATTGCTAAGAGAAGGTCTGTTAACATGTGCGAAGTAAAGTGAACCGGTATACTAAAGAAAACTACTGAAAACTAAATCAGTTCTCGAAAATATCCAGCACACACTGACAGCGTCTCACCACTCCAGACGACTCCGACATACTGCTAAAAGTTAGGGGTCCACTACGGGTACATAGCCTCGCTACAGGGTTCACACACTTCCGGTACCTTGCAGCGTGCAATATAATTTACATTAATGTGTTTTAAAATGGCGCAAAATTCACGTTTCACAAAACAAAGACTGTTACATATTTTACATTTTTAATGTTTATGTTTTAACTGTCTGTTTCAATACTAAAATTAATCACTAATAAGCCTTTGGCGCACCACGTGTCAGCGTACAGTATTTAAATGTTCCACACGTCCCAATGTAACATTGCCTGCATACGTTCATGTTACCCTTGCTGAAATAAACACTGCATAAATTCTTACTGCTGCTTAACTGTATGTACTCAGTTTGTGTTCTTCCAAATATTGCAACTGTAGAATTTATAAAACTTGGTCAATTTACTGTTGTGAAAACCTTAATGACTGCCGAATACTTAAAAATATACAAGCGGTATTTTAACAACATGTTGAAAATAGAACTACAGTATTTTGGTGCTTGCTAATAGAAACAAAAAATTCTAGCAACAAACTGTTGAGTAAAGTCTGCTGACATTATTAATTCAGAGTATAAGCACCAAAATATGTTCGTGCAAAATGCTGTATACTATAAATGTGAATGGAATGGACACTACCCACAAATTGTGTTTGTTTTTGTGGTTATGTAATTACTTAAAAACTGCAGAGCTTCAGAAATTAGTGCAGAAAAATAAAACAGTAAGTGTAATTCTAGAAAATACTTTTTACTTTGTGAGCGAAGATTCAGCCAAAGTGATTGTTCCTGGAAAACCACCTATTGGACGAGGCACAGCAAACATCTAGCCAACTGCATTGTTTCTAAAAGGTCACAGACATGTACTCTCTGTTGCAAGACTTATTCCGGCCTTCAGTTACCTACAACCTTATATGGAAGACACCATCTTGCACCTTCGTTACTGTAAAAAAAAAAAAAAAAAAAAAAATTGGCAGACAAATATTGGGTTTCGTACTGTAAGATGAGTAACACTGGAGATGGCAACATTCAGAGCATTACGCCAAAGATAGAGAGGCTCTCTATAGTCACGTGGCAAGACTGTCAACTAACACAATTACTAGTTAATTGCCGAGTCACCTTCTGGAGAAAGTCAAGAAAGTATGTACCACTTGTTGGAGACTGAGAAGAGCATTAAAGAAATGGAACTAACATGACTTATTAACCAGATTATGGAAACAGTTTTGCGGAAAATTCTCTTAATAAGGGGTCAGAGAAAGGAAAGAAGTTACACCAGGAGAAGGTGTGACAGTATTGGGCAAAAGTCGAAGCCAAACAGTTGAATAAGCTCACTCACAACTTGGCACAACGTTCTTAAATATCTGAAAGGAACAACTATACAGGAAAATAAAAGTGCATGTCCTAAAATCCAGTGTATAGACTTTTTTGATGATATACTGTTCGCAACTCTATCTCTAATACTGTAAAATTATTTTCTCGGCTAAGATAGCCTCCCAAAATTAAAAGTTAGAATGTGCAAAACTGTAATAAGATATACAAAAAATTAATAATCTTGTTATGTTATTGCTATTGTATTCGCCTCAGTAAGAAATTGACATGAAATAAAGTTGTACAGCATCTGAGAAGGCAACAACTGCAATAAAGGCTAAAAACATGAAACACTGGTTTTTAGTCTTCTGTCTCTTCCACCCTGGCTGTGAAAATGGTAAGTATGATTCTCAGAGCTGCGAGCAGTGAAATGGATACACCAGCAAAGGGCCTCTGTAATTTTTTTGACTAATAAGATGATGACACTGATAACAACCAAGCAACGTCATCTACCGTGCAGTTCACTGTCACATCAAAGGGATATAAAAATTTTGTGTCACTCGCAAGGACAAAGAGTTGTTTACTCTCAGAATGTTCGAGTTAGGTCCTTTTTGGCCTCATCGCTAGAAGGATTTCCCAGAAATGGCCTCGCAACTAAATAAGGGTGGTTTTCTTCCAGCAAGGGAGTTATTGAGTTTGAGTGGTTGAAAATTTGAGTATATTTAGCGTCAACGGATCAACGAGTTAACGAGCAGAGCAGCAAGTGATGGCTGTGATGTGGGGAGAGACCAATGGCTCCAGCCTAAAAGGAAAAGATTCAGTCGAAGGCCAGGAAGAAAATGAAGGAAGTTTGCTGAAAACATGTGGAAGTGGATAAAGAGAGACTGGTGGGATTTCCTACCCAGGGAAAGAAAAAGAAAAAGAAACATGTAAATAAAAGGATTGTTGAAGGGATGGACAGTGGAGATTAGTTCATGAATAACATTTTGCAAATATATACCTGTTGAGTTATGAATTGCATCTACCATCTCTTACGAACCCTACCAGATGTTGCCCCACACTAGGTTATTCAACTCACGATCCTTCGGATTTAGTAGGCACTCCGTCACATGCAGTCAGCATCCAGCCTACTGCAACAGCCAGCTTCAGTGGACACCTACAACTCAAACCAGACATATACATGCACTGATAGTAGAGATTTTTGCATGATCTTTTTGAATACAATTCACCATAAAGATATTGGACAAGTTATGTATAGGTAGACCCTACAATATAATATACAATACAGTTACTAAATTATAGGTACATAAAATACATAATACACCAACTCACAGCAATAGCAGTTTGAATCCCACAAATGTCAGAGTGGAAATATTTTTGCAGTGGGAGTGGCAGCCTATTGTTCCATATCCCCAGCAATTTGATAGCTAGCATGGGATCCTTCGGAACGTAAACATAAATAATAAAAAAATAAATAATAAAGTTAGTTTTGTTTAACATTTTCGCACCTGTGTTTTTCGTCGCCTGTCTGCGCTGCGGTAGCCTTCGGCGACGGACAGATCGTCTTTGGGACAGAGCAAAACTGCAACCTGTTCAGGGTTTGGGGTGATTTGTATAAAAAATTACAGCTCACTGTATTTTTTGAAAGCGACGGACGTCATTTAGAGCACTTGATAACTGTTGAAGCGCCGGCAAGTAGTTTTTTTTATTTAAAATATCATAGTTATAAAAACGTGTTTACCAATTCACACTAATTTGTTTTACTGTTGACCAAACATATAATTTAATTTCAAAAAATGGTATAGTTTGTTAAAACTCCATGAAATATCTAGCCTTTAAATTATTTTGTTTGGTAGCATGACGTGAATAAAAACACTTGGCAAATACCTACTGTCTCATATAAGAATTCCACTTTTTGACATTTGTGTTTGCATTAATTTTTTTGTTGTTTCCATGAAATAAGCAGTGTTTTCCTCTGCCATAAATAACTTTTGCACAAACACACTTAGCTGGGTCTCAAACTGTGCAATTTATCAAAATTAAAAGTTATTTCCTGCAGAAATTGGTACACACGATAACCTTCAAAACTGTCAAAAAATTGAATTCTCTTGTGAGACAGACTATAAGGTTAATTGTTCAGGTGTAAGGTTTTAAATGGAAACCTGAACATTGATAAGGTATGTTGTGAGGGTAAATTTTATATTATGCATTTTGCTATTGCCTTCAGTATTGTAAAGCTATTATTTCACAAGAAGCGAACTTTTTCTGGATGTTTGATTAAAGGCAGCAATTAAATATTTTTATGTTCAAACCTTATATTTCTATGTGGAAAACATGAATTGTAAATTCTGCATAGTTGATCCCTGGTTATGTTAAAGTGCAAATTATACTTTGGAATTGCACTTTTGCAATAAAATATTTTGACTGCCTCATGACGTTAACGAGGGTTGACATAGAAAGAGAGACATTAACAATTCTTGTGAAACATGTATTCTAAACATGTAGTATTCATTTAGTTAAAGAAAAGTTGTAACTATTTCTTTCAGTAGAACAGCTAATAAACAAGTTGAAGTTGTTTGACCATTTTCCTTGCAACTGATTACTGATGTATTTTAAGAGCTGCTTGTGTGCTGAGGTAGAGATACAATAATCTACAGTCAAAAACCCCAATATTTGAATAAAAAAATTTCAGGAAATGATACTTAAACCACCAAAAGAATCTTTAAAAAATAACAATTAATTTTAAAAAATCTCAAGAATATAAAGAAATAAAACAATAGAATGTAAAAAAGTGAACATTTTGGGTTGCAATATTACATTAGAAGAAATGCTGCTGGAAAATAAGTATGTTGCTATAGGCCGTTCACGATAAAATGAGCACTGCATAAAGTTTTCTTTCAGCCGTTTTCAAGCCACCTTCACTATTTTTAATATGAAATCTTCCATGTAACTAAAAATCAGTGTAAACATTTCAACACTTTTGAAAGTTAACATATATTGGCCCAAAAAAAAAAAAATTTAATTAATTACAATTTCTGCCGAGTACTCAGTTTGTAGTGAACAGCCTATATTTAGGGCTGGTTTGTAGCGTGCAGCATTCAGCACATACATACTTCAAGTGTTGATATCACCACTGAGGTTGTCTGCTAGCCAATACAGTTGACTCAATCCACCCCTCCCCTACCATCCTCCTCGATAGACCAAGCATTTCTTTGAGTGGCCATCGTCAGTCTCACTTTGTCACAAAATCAAGGGCTTGTGATCTCACGTGATTGTGATTATACAATACAGTCCCTCTTTGCTTATGTTATTACGATTTGGACTTGTGCCATTCTTGCAATTCTTGTACCCAATTTTGATTATCATTTATGGACAATTTATTATGCTGAGTTTTTTTATTGCTACTGTAATTGAAAATTGTGTTTTAGCAACTTAAAATCAACTTCAGGCATGCTAAATGTTTATGCTTTATTTAGTGTTGCAGGGATGTTGCAAATACTGTACCATTTTAGAGTTTTAATTTATTAATTCCTGACTCAACAAACCAAATAATTCTGTAAATATCCTGATATTCCTGCACAAAGCAAATGAGAATGGACTTTACATGTGCTGATACTAATTCAACTGCACACAATATTTATATTTCACTTTGTGTCAAAAGTCCTTGAACCACCTCAATAGTGAGACTTTAGATTTACAGGGTGTCTTGGGACATTTATAAAATATTAAATTTCCAACATCTATAAACTATAAAATTTTGCAAATGCTGAGATGTAATAGCGTATTCCAATGGATCACACTGAGTGCGCACTTGGTGCACACCTTACACTGAAAAAGTGCAACTGTCACGTGATTGCCCGCAGAAAGTTCGTATTGTTTATGCCCTAATAACTGGAACATGCCACACTTCCAGTGCAAAACATTTGTGACAAGTGATTTACAACATAAAATTTTTCATACCCAGACGTTATTAAAAAGTGGAAATGCAGGTCCACAACGTTTGCGAAGTTAAGTACTCACAAACTACCCGTCGTTACTAACCGTATCGTCAGTGTAATAACAAACATTATTATCAAGATAACAACTGTATTTTCACTATTTATTCATCGTATTATATTATTAAAATGCCGGAGTGTCAATTGATTGCAGAAATAACACAACAGTAATAATAATTTATGTATTGTTTACATGTCACAGGTCGTCTCCATACTTGCACTCGGACAACCGCACTGCCTCTAGAGCCAGCACAATAAAACTTGCTTGTGGTGCGCACCCGGCGAGCGCAAGTCACCATTGGAACACAAAAATGATTGCACTCTGTGAGTGTGGATGGGGTCTGGAACACGCGGCACTTGCCCAGTGTGCACCAAGTTCAATCGAGTGCAGTAATTTAAGTACGCTATTAGTAAAATATTGATGCAGCTCAATGTAACCGGTCTTTGTTAGGAATATTTTATAACAGGGTGACGAGCGATCAGGAAAACAGGGAAAAGTCAGGGAATTTAAGACGTCTGGAGAAGTCAGAGAAAAGTCAGGGAATTCTCTAAAAAAAAACTGGAATTTCAACATTTAGTAAACGAACATTTCCGCAGGTGGTATTACAAAGTACCATTTTCTTGGTACATATACCAATTTTCAAGTTCCATATTTCTTTTCGTATTGATATTGTAGTTGTGTGGAACAGCGTATTTGACGCGAGGAACCAGTTTTTCGTCTAAAATACATTTTTTTTTCCCGTTGTGTACCAGAATTTTTAGGGGTTGCCGCCAGTTTTGCCAGACCAATGGTTTCCCTGTCAATGTGTTGTGGTTTCAAGATTCCACAGTGGTAAAAAATTACTCTGCCATGATGTGTCTTGCGTACTGTTTGCAAAATACATACAGTAAATTTTAATGAATTTTTAGTTAGTAAAGTGGGTTTAAAAAGTTGTGCTGTTTTTCCCCAAGAGTTTGTGGTAAAAGTTGAAGGTGCGGACTTGGTAACATAGGATCCACAGTTTGCTTTGGTTCTTACCGTGCGGCATGCTGATACATTCATTAATCGTTGTTTTCGTTTATTGTTTACATGGCGTGGCGCAAATATTTTTTCTATGGTTTGTGCGAGTGTTAATATCTTCTGAACAAGTCTGAAGTTAGTGGATTTACATTTAAATTGTATTTTATCTACCGTACCGCGTAATAGAGGAACATGCCTGAACTTTTTGGCTCATGCAGTGACAAAGATATTTTAAAAAGTTACAGCATAATGTGATCTCGTGTGTGTTTATGAAAATGATTAAGTGTATTAAAAATATCTGGAAATGTATGTTCAATGAGTGTTATATCCACGACGTAAGTAATTTAGGAAAAACAGTCATGACAGGGAGAAACAGACTGTATTGGTTAACTGATCCTACTACTATTAAATGGATCGCGAAGTTCCTGGTGATAACTCTGCAAGGTGCAATGTTAATTTTTTGTTAAACAACATGGTCCGGCGTTCCGTTGCGAGCCACATTGAAGGGCAAAAACACAAGTAGGCTGGGAGTTTATAAACTCTCGGAAGGTAGGCCTAGATCCTTTATTTCAAATCTGTACCATGTGAAACACTTTTTTTCCAGATTAGTGTCATAGCAAAGGGACTTCAGTCACAGCGAGATAAGCATGGTTTTTACATAACATTTGGACTTGCGTCGTATTTCATGGATGAAATTATTTAAATGCTAGAAGGGAAGTTATTTCACTGAATCATTGAACAAAGTTTTGCAAAAACAACAGGTGCACATTATAGTGTTTTTTTGGGATTCTAAGAGTGATGGTGTAGTGACTAGGTTGTACACGTCTGTTTTTAGGCCACTTATTAAATGCTTTTAATTCTGGTATCAATAGATTACCTCTCCATAACTTCACAAGCACAGAATTTTAAAAGTTGAAAGTGAATTGACAAGTGAAAATTGTAGTATTAAAACATTCACAGGACTTTGTTGCTTTGTAAATAATGTAAGGGTTGGCTATGGTGAACCAAGTTCTATATGTACGTCTATGAGTCCCTGAGTGTATCTGCTGGTTGTTGACACTCAGCAACTGTAGTTTGTGTGTGTGGTCAGCCCCCTTGTCTAGCGTCCCTCCCGCCTGATACCCACCCCTCCGCGTCTTCGGACAGGGAGGCGGGACAGTTGGTAACCAGCCACGTGAGTGTTATGACGTGTTCGGGAGAGGCGGCACTCTCGATAGGGCTCTTGTCTTGTGTGACATATTAAATGGGTGTGAACACGATTTGTTCATCTCTGTAGGTAGGGTGACTTAGCCATCCCCTCGAATGCCGAATGCAGTGCCGAGCGCGGCGGACTCCGCAGGTACGCATGACCGTGTCTTTGCTTCAAACAGTCCCATACAATAATGAAGACATGATAGAATTTCTGCAAGGTGAAGTTGTGTTGGTAAGTAGTGTTCAGCTTCACCAAAAAAAGTAAATATTAAGTATTACTACTCATCGTGTACCAGCCAGCATATAGTTTATTGATGAAAAATGTTTCTAGAGATGTTTTAAATAGTCCTACGTAATTTTTTATTAAGTTGTTATATATTACAAACATTAAATTAGGTCAGGTTAGGCTACCTAACCTAAACTAACATAACAAATTTTACGTTGGGCTTTTAGAAATATTAGACGTAGTCCCACATAAAAAATTTGTTATGTTACCTGACTTAACCTAACCTAACAAAAAAGTACTTTTACATAGTACTACATATAATGTCCCTAAAAACATTTTTCATCAATAAACTATATGTTTAAAATCAATAGTTTGACCAGTACACAATGAGTAGTGATTCTTAATATTAACCCAAAAAAAATTTTGTCGCGATCATACAACCAGGTTAATTTTATTGATGTTCTGTTGGTCAGGGAAATAAGAGCAGCTGACCTGGAAAAGTCAGGGAAATTTTTTAACAGGTTTTGCTAGCCACCCTGTGTAGTAAATTTGTTACTTAGTGCTGCCACATACTTTTTTTCTTATAATAAAATTACTATCATTACAAGCTGCTCAACGTCCACTCAGCTTAAAGTACCATCTTATTCAAAATACGTCATCCTACTATTCAAATTAATTATTATTTTAGTAAACAATATTAGAATATTTTGTTATAAAACATGCAATAACTATGTAAACACCATAATATTTTAAGTACAGTAGAACTCCAATTATCCTAACTCAGACTATCCGAATCGCTGATTATCCAAATCGCTTTCACAAAAAAATGTAAGACTGAAACGTACATACACATGTACTGCAATTCACAAAATAATTATCTGTCTGTGCGCTATTGTATGACCACATTCAATTTCTCACTGTCAAGCGGACGCGCAACTTGGCTGCCCGAAAACAGATCAAGACAGTCAAACAGCTTACTTTGACCGAACTGTTCAGCAAACAGTGACTTTCATTTACTATAGCACTTGTATCCAGTACCAACAATAAATTCTTTTCCTTTAAAATACATAGTACATATACTTTTTTTTTTTTTTTAAATTTTATTGTCCTAATTTTTGACTATCCAAAAGGGGTCCAGTTCCAATTGATTCAGATAAGTGGAGTTGTTCTATATTTGTTACGTATTTTGTTCATATGTTACAAAAAACTATTACAGTACATTGCACCAGCTTTTGCCGGAATAAAAATAGTCGTGATGAGGGTTTGTCAAATTTCAACTTCATTTCATAGGTGCTTTGCTACAACACAAAGGAAGTGACAGTTAATGGTACTTATTGCTTACTAAGAGAATGTGGTATACAAGTCTGCTTAATATGTTAACTGAAAGTGGCAGGTTCCTGAAGCTAACACAAAAAACCATACTTGACAATGTTATAAGCAAATATTTTGTCTGGCGTGTTATGTATTTTCCAGGTACAATCTCAGATGCCAAAAATTAAAACCTGTTAACTAATTGCTGGTTTTTGTATTATATGTATTGACTTTTAAGAATTTGGAGATCTCAACTGAACAGCTTTATAATACATGTCCCACACATTTGTAAGTTTTTGCTCAGAATGAAATACTGATATCAGTGTTACTTGTTTTTGTTTCTGACTAAGCTATGTACTGTACTTACAATGTATGCGTCGGCTGTAAGTAAATGTAACGTATGAATTTTACATCTAAGAATAAATTTAAAAAAAAAAAGTGGTAGTAAGCAAAATTTGGATTTTAAAAAAAATTTGAAACATGTGATTTATTAAATGTTACCAAATATGCCTTCAAATTCAAATATGCATTTATTAGGCTATCAGTAAATCCATTCACAATTAAATTAAAAATAATTTTACTTCCTGCCCCTCCCCTGCCCTGGGGGAGGATCGGCATGAGTCAAAGGACCTCCTCTAAAATACTGACAACATATAATGTTTCAAAATTCTTATTTAGGGATGGACGGGAAAGACTTTTTACCATCGGGACGCGATCCAAGCAGGATAGAGGTGTATAAATTGGGATCGGGAGTTCAAACTTAGCAAAACATTTTTGTAAATTTACATAAATTCACATTCTGTATTCTAGTGTATGCTTCTTTGGTTTATTTGTAATGCAGTTAACTTCAAACATTTACCAGAACTGAAATGTAACAGTTGCAAGCCTGGTAAACATGTGTATTTGGAACATACAAAAACTGGCATTTTAATTCTTTTTGCACTGTACATTAACTTCCTTACAATAACCAGTTTTTAATGCAATAAAAACTCTGTTTGTAATGAAAACCTTATTTTTATCGGAATCCTACACAAATTGAATAGATATCTTATTAGTATTTGTCTCCTGCACATGACCAGCAGATTGGCAAAGCTGGCTGCATGGTTAAAAATAACAACGAAAGGGCTTGCTTGTTTATAAAACAGCTCGTTTTAATATGTGATGCAATTAGTTTAACTATGAAGAGTCTAAATAGTAAATAAAATTACTTTCATCTATTCTCACCGATAAATATCGTAATTATACACATAGGATACTCAGAAGTTGTAGACCTAACCACAAAAACGGGAATCACATTTTCTGTTTCCGAAATATAAAAGTTTTCTGATTACAACTAAAACATAAGACAAAGAAAGCTATAGGCCTACAACGGAATTATCGATAGTGTATAGTATTTAAAACTATGTACGTGTCAAATTTTTGTAAGGCAACGAAACTTTGATGAAAACAAGTGCAGTTGTGATGATAAAAATTATTTGTGTGGTGTTTAGGCTAGACTTACCTAACAAAATAATTCATTCTGGCGTCACGTTAATGAAGTAAATTTCTGTTTGTTTTATTGGATTAACCTTGAAGAGTAAGATAAATACTGTGAAATGTAAGTTTCAGTTTTAATTGTTATACTATTTTCCAGACTCATGTTCCCGATGGTAGAGAGTTGTTTACTCAAAGTTTGAGAAACTGTTCTTTCCCAAATTTCTTCTCAAGTTTCAGGACCACTCACCCTTAATACATATAGTGTGAGGCAGTCAACCCACCATGTAGGCCTTATTTATTTCCTTTACCATTATTTTGTTTATTTCCTTTTGTTTAATTTATTGAATTTGCTATATCTATTTGATTATTTTCAGGTATTGTTGTTAGTAGTTTGGTAAGGGAATGTTGGGTAATTTTTCTGTATCAGTATTGAAATTATTGTATTTTATATTTAATTTGGTTTGCTATAGGCTGAGGTTACTTTGTACTTTAAATTTAATTTAAGATCATCATTTGCAGCAGTTTAAAAAATTTGAGTAATAAGTGTACAGTACTTTAACTTCAGGCTGGGTGTATTGTTGGCGAGTTTAGTGTATCGGCACAGGTGTACCTACCCAGTTCCTGGAATGGCTAAATTTATATTTCAACAGTATTTTCTACATTTTTTTTTCACTGAAGCGTACGTGCACGGCCACTCGTCGAGTGTGCAAGAGAGACAGTGGTATGTGTTGCGCGCGCGGGTCAATCAAAAGATATGCCGTTTAAAATTATTGAAGTTTATATTGTAATCTGAAGTATAATTATTTTTTCAAAGCAATGTTTTCATTTGAGAGGTTATTTAAAAGTATAAAGAGTGTATTTGTTCATTATATTTAATGTAGTTTTAGTTTTTCGTTACGTTTTTCACTGTGGTGAGCTGGGTGGCCGCCACAGTTGCTGCAGGGGGAGAGCAAGCATCACGGGAGTCGGCCATTACTGACTTGTACTTGGTTTTTGAGCTCGAAGAGAGATGGTTGTGCAGGACGGAATGTTTTGCTAGCGTGATAGATGTGGCGGAACAGCCATGGGAACTTGTTTAAAATAATTTACGTCTCTCTTTTTTAATTTGATTTGCAGCTGAGAGTTAGTGTTGCTGACTTAAAGTATGTAAACTTTAATTTGAGTTTGCAGAATTTGAGTCAGAGCTGTTCTCTCCCAGGAGCGTCAGTTAGGAATTATGGCATTATGTTAAATCAGAAGTATTTAATAACATATAGTGCTAGCAAAAGTGTTTGGTTCAAAATGTACAGCGGAATTTTAAATTTGTAATAAAAACAGTGACGACTACATGAAGTGTCAAGTTATTTAAGTACTGCGGGATAGTATCAACTCGCCACTATACTTATAAATGGTGCCATGACCAGGATCGTTGGATTGTGTGGCGTCAATCCCGCCGCATTACATAGAATTGATGCCATTACCAGGAATGATATAGGTTAAGTGCAGCCGATGCGCTACAATAGAAACTACATACTGTCAATCTATATCTGTGTGAC
Source organism: Medauroidea extradentata (assembly GCA_003012365.1). Classification (NCBI taxonomy): domain Eukaryota; kingdom Metazoa; phylum Arthropoda; class Insecta; order Phasmatodea; family Phasmatidae; genus Medauroidea; species Medauroidea extradentata. The sequence continues at coordinate 31,612 of PNEQ01105247.1, forward strand.
TGTGACAATCACAATTCAGTGCAGCTATGAATGTTGTTTAGTAACTTTTACCTAGGCTAATGCTAATTTTTTTCACTATGCCATTTCAATTTAACTATCTGGAAGCTGATGGCCTCAACTGGGGACAACACCTGGGCTATTAGGCGAAGGTGAGCCTGGCTCCCCAGCGGGAATGAAATCTGGGACATTTAACCCACTGAGCCAAGTGGTCAGACATTTATTGTGGAGCTTTAATACAAAAATCTTTACGAAAACAAATGGGGAAAATTTTACTGTACTTATATTTCAGGAATACTAAAATACATTTACAACATAAAAAAAAAAAAACAATCTGTAAACACTAACAAAATATAGAACAAAAATTTTGTACAGATTTCAGTTCAGATGTGCAGTGCCCACAGTTTAGAAGACAATTATTCCACAGAAGTTCACTAATTCACAAGTCAGTCACAGTGGGATGTCCTTCAATCACTGTAGTCCATATCTTCTACCTCTGCTGGGTCCATGTCTTGTACCTCAGCTGCTGAATCTGCAAACATCCCAGAATTTTTCTTCATTTCTTTCGTTTCAACAGCTGTGAAATTTGCCCCTCATCCTGAAAACACTAGACTGTTGCAATCACCTATCTATACAACCCTTTCCTCAAGAGCCGTGGTGTTTTACTGTAAAGTTAAACCTCCTTAAAGATCACCTCTATATCACCCTATTCTAGGAAACTGTGAGGGGTTTTATAGAAAGGGTTTACTGTATCTATTTTTATTGGATTTATAAATACATTTTGTTTCAATGGATGTACCAACATTTTTGGTACAACAGGGGATTGCTAAAAGCATCATAATACATTTTTTTTCGCAACTGTTGCAACCACAATCCTATTTGGTAAAGAGGAACAGAATACATAGTTCTGATGGAGCACTTGCACACTATACCACCTTGGTTTCCATACATTTTTAGTTACATTTACATTTAATTTTAAGGGTCGGTTTCACCACTATTTCATTTAACTCGGTTTAACTAAGCTAAGTTAAAATTTTAACTGCATATTTAACAGCTTTAAGAACTTTTCGTTTCACCATGCAAATAATTTGGTTAACTAACTGGGTTTAGCTAAGCAAAATTACGTAAGTGCTTAACTTTTGCAGAATTGTATGTATCAACAAGGCGGTGGCCAAGATTCAGCCACTAATCTATGAGTTTTTTGACTCATTATCTTTGGGTTTTCTGTGCTTGTCTATGGATTTCTAAACATAAATAAATGCGGAGCATGTTGAGTTAAGTTGAGGTTATATCGGACGCATTTGTAGTGTGTATTTAATAAGTTGTTATGTGTAATGCAAATTGAGAGAGAAGGCAGCCTTATATATTTAAGTCTTTGTTCACACCAAGGTATTGAAGTCAACCAGATATAAGGACTAGTAGACGGCCTACATACAGGCTTGCAATTTGAGACTACATTACATTGGTTTACACAAGATTTAAATGACGGATTAATACTGGTAGGAATCTTATGTTGGTTCTGCTGCTATTGTGTCCATGCTAACATATAAATTTTATTAAAAGGGAACAACAAAGAAACTGACATTTTAGTGAAAATAACCTTACTGTACTTATTTTATGATGCAAACACCATATGTTGTAGTGTTGGATTTACAACACTATGTGATAACCTTTTAGATAGGCGAAAATGCATCACAAAATAAACATCTTTAAAATCTTCAAAAATGTTTCAGTTTCCACGAATCCATTGTGGTTGCCTTCAAACATGATCATTTAAAATCCTGCTAATCAAATATCGAATTAAACTTCCATACTGCCATAATACTTCAGAAATCCTCAGTTGTAAAGGACTCTATTAGAATTAAGTAATATTTTTCAAGACTCATCACATACGGCCCTATAACCTCAACAACTCCACATGTGTGTTCATTTCGCGCCACCATTTTGTTACACGTAAAACGTGTTTAAGAAGTTAAATGGCCATGAATGGGCGTTTAAGTTTTACGTTTAGTTAGCTTGAATTAATCAAAGTTTGTGTGTGGTGGGATGCAGTAAAAGGATAATCTCAGTTAACTCAACTTTTAACTCGGTTTATCACGTTAAACGAATGTGGTGAAACCGACCCTAAATGTTTATACATTAGATAATTAAATATGACATAATCCGCTAAGTAGAATTTGATGTCGCTCTAAATTTAAACATCAATGGAAATGAGAAGGGACAGGCCTAGGCTTTCCTTTGCCTACAGCAAGAATTTTGATTTGTGAACCTCTTCCCTCACTCTTACCATTCATTCCTGAGTAAAAAATGTTTGGCACTACTGGCGCCCCTTCTAACGCAGCACCTGGGGCAGGCTGTTCCAAGATCCAGCCATGGTTAAAATAGTTTTATTGGATCATCATTTTATTCAGATGGGTGTGCTCCTTAAACATAATACTGTATATTGCTGCACTCTTTCTGAAGAGATATCAGAGGTCACTTTACTGTCCATTTAGAACAACATCAGAAACAAATCAATATGCTAAATATCTGCTTAGATAGTTAATAATCATGGCAAAAATTTATATTGAACTATAAATATTGTTAGGCAGGTTGTCTAATCCAGTGAAACACAATGTCAATATCCAATACCCTATTCAAATATAAAAGCAGAAAACCCAAGTTGTACAAAACCAAACACAGGCGTCGTGGAAAGCTGCTGCAAGTCCACTTCACACAATCTTGTCATACACATTTCTACTTGTCAAATAAAAATTTTTCTTGGAAAATAACTTTAGGATTCCTGTTACTGTTCTCAAAAAGACCTTTTTATAACAGTGTCCTTGCTCACTGTTACAGGTTTCTATTATATATGAAACCTGTGCAAGTAAATTTATCTTTTAAACAGTGAATGCTAAGATATGGATACCATTCAGCCAGTCATTTTGTTGTACAATGTGCAATACAAACATGATGCAACATGTCTATGGTACATTTGAGTATTTCTTAATTTCTCCAAAGAAAATTTGTTTATTTTAGAGAAAGAACAGAAGGTACGTATGTGGTAGAGACAATAAACACATTTTGGTTGGAGAAACAGATACGAATGATGGCAAAAAAACCCAGAATTAAAAATGTTTTGAACTGCTAAGCTTTTTTTGAATGGAACAACAGTGAATTATAATTGTGCCTTACCTGCTCCACCTTCATCCTGTTCCTGCAGGGTTTCCGTGACCAACTTGTTGATAATCTCTCTGCACTGCTCGTCAAAGCCAGGAGGCATCCAGCCCAACTTTTCATGGCACTCTGCAACTGGGGGAAGCTCTGGCAGCTTCTCAAGCATCGCCTGGATCTCTGGCACGTAAATGTCGCAGTACTGTCACATCACACAAGTTGGCTTTCAGTACTTGTGTTTATAACACAAGTAAACAACACTGGTAAGTAAACAGTTAGGTCATTTAGATGACAAATTATACATTCACAAGATAATTGTCTCTTTGATTACAACAACCCTCTGAATACCAATTCAATTTTCACCACGGCTTAGCTATAGGGTCATAAATATCCATCAGTTTGGCCTCCTCAAAACACGAGTGATGATCTTTGAAAGCAAGGTCACTAGAGACTGTGACACACAACTTGACACAAACATCATGGCTAGAGCACTCTCCTTCCACCAAGGCGATCCAGGTTCAATTCCCGGAGGGGTTGGTCTCCAGATTTTTGCATGTGGGAACCATGCCGGATGATACTGTTGGTCGGCTGGTTTTATCAGGGATCTTTCCCTCTACTTTCATTCTGGTTACCACTACATGCTCACATCATGTCGACCTTTGTTAGTGCTAAAGACCTAGATGTAGGGTGCTGACCAAAACTACTTCACAATGATAGGAATTGGGAGAGTAATATAACACTGCCTTTTCGTTAAGGTACCATCCAAGCATTCACCTGGAGTAATGTTATGAAACCACAGAAAACCAAAATCAGCATGGCTGGAGCAGGAAATTGAGCCCAAATTTTCCTTAACATAAGTCTATGTTACTGTTGCACCACTTCGGTTGGTTGCCCTAGGTGAGCATGGGACCTGGCCTGGATCTACTATGCGTGCGGCAAGATGTACTACCACATGGTCAGTGATCCCAGTTACTGCCAGTTGGCTAACATATTCAGTGTGTCTAAATACAAGTTGGAACAAAGTTATGGAATACGTACATGAGAGGTGAAGTGTATACTTAAAAAATTGTTATTTTACGCTGTCCTAGTTTAATGACAGTAAATACAGTCATCTCTCGGTTTAACAACTCTCAAGGGACTGAATAAAATTGTCCTTAAGTTGAAGGAGTTTTTAAATTGAATGTTAAAAGTATGTTGGGACTGTAGACGGGACTAAAAAATACTGTTGTTAAAGTGAAAGAATCGTTAAACTGGAAGACCTTAAACTGAGAGATCACTGTAATGTAGTAGGCACATTACTCTATTACAATACAGTAAACCCTCGTTTTACCGGACTAATTGGGGGGAGGTGTGGTCCGGTAAATGGCGAAGTACCAAAATTTACGCACTGAAATAGACAACAAGCCGATAGGTATATTGCAGTATGATACGCGTGGCAACGCAACGTGTTTGTTGTCAAATCGCTGGAAATGGCCAAGAGGGAAGGTTTGTGATGACTGGCGGGAGTAAAGGTGATTCGGAATAAAGTGAACACTCAAAAAAGCCCAGATTTATTTCTATTTCCTGCCAGTTTATATCTTTCCGCCGATGTCTACACAAATAATACCACGTGCTTTTATTTACATAGGGTCGTGCAATGTTTACAACTACATTACACTGCTACGATAAATTTTAGCTACAATATCTACTCATTAAATGCACTGGGGCTGAATGTAAGATATAAAAAAGTAATCTTATTTATAAATACCTGGGAGTTAATGTCTGGTTTCTGTCCATCGACTAATCTAAACAACACACATTATTGCCGTTACAAATCTCGTAAATGAGGGCATATTTTATTTGAATTTGTAACGCAAAACCGCCACTACAACAGACATGACACACACC
>PNEQ01105247.1:36748-70724 GCA_003012365.1 Medauroidea extradentata
GCCACGAACAACGACGACGCACTTCAGAAACAATAAATAACGTATTTTCTTAACATGTGAAATAAAAAGTATGTTGTTTTTAGTCTGACAAACGTAAAACATAATATACAGATTACCGATGGTTTCACATCATTTCGGCAATGATACTCAAAGTAATTTCCAATACTTTTGAATGTGTATATACGCAAAACGGGCAAACACACGCAAATGATGCAACCAAATATGCAACTTGGCGGCGAGAACCTAACTCTGATGCCACCTGTTGGTGGAGTTTTGAACTGTCTGAAGCACGGAGCAAGCGATAACGGCCACAGCATATCGAGGTCGACGATAGCGGCACATAATTCTCGCGCCAATCGAGTCTAATTATAATGTATGTATGAATGTCAATAAGATCATAAGTAAATATTTTGAAGTTTATTAAATACAGACAGGTCGAGTTCATCATATGTTCTTTCGCTAATGTTGTATTCAAATAGGAAAATACATGGAACTACGTACAATAAATCGCTACCAACCATACAAGCAGTAAAGTAACTCTTGTTAGTGGTGATGTATAAGCAGTAACGGCTAGTGATTTTTTTCAAAGGTTAAATCTTTAGTGCTCACTTTATTCCGAATGGCCTCTAGAAAGATAAGCATGAGCCTTTGTCCGCTCATTGAGATAACCAAGGGTGGAGGGCGGGGGAAGAGTAGAAGGAGAGGGATAATGGAGAAATTATCAGCTTGGTTTCATGTTACATTGTGCGGTAACATGGGACACAAGAACTTGAGCTACTGTTTTGAATTTCACAAGAATTTAATTACTAAATATGTAACACAAATAAGAAATTTCCAGCTACATTACTACTGCTTGCATCCTGACACAGTATCGTATATGGTGTCTGTGAGATAATAATCTAGCCGCCAGCCTCGACTATTTCTGAAGGGGAAGGGACAGAAATGCTGAGCGTGAGAAAGGCATGTGTTGCGCTAGTTTGTCCGTAGCAGATTTTATCTCTATACCTCGCACATTTACACCACATGACCATGAGCGTTGTTGAACATACCACGTAAACATTGCCTCGTCGTATGACGATGCAGTAGGGAGTTTCATGTGTTTCCTGGGTCCAACAGTGCCACTTTCTTTTTTACCTTTTGGTTCAACATCATATTTTAACACATAACTATTCAACTTGTCTTTTGTTTTTCTAATGTCCGACACAGTTGGTTTCTTGACACCATAATCTGCACATAACTTTGTTACCGAAACACTGGTCTCTTTTTCTATAAGTTCAATTATTTTGCTTAATGTCAAAGTTACTCTCTCTTTTTTCTGTCCTGTTGCAGACGCCATTTCATTAAAGAAAAACGCACTATATTTAATGTGCACGTACAGCAACTGCGTACAAAATTCAAGTAGACACGACAGTCATTCATGTCCGGACAATTCAAAACACTGATAAGCGACTAGCTCTGCTTACCATCTAACGCGGTTATCCGTGCACGCGCCTGATGTCACTCACCAAAGCACAGTAACCAGGTAGGTATTGTGCTGCATGTGACAAACAGACCCGACGGTGGAATAATTTTGTATGGCCAGATTTTGTTCGTTAAATACGAAGTCCGCTGAACGGAAGTCCGATAAAACAAGGGTTTACTGTATTTAGAAAGGGTAAGGTCCAGGTAACAGGCTCATTGCAGTGCACATTGTGTTTTTATGTGGAGCTTAGACTTTTCTTTTATTTTAGGTAGTTTCTGTGGGAGTTGCATTTTTTTATTTGTAGCATCATTTACTCTTTTCATGATGTAGTTTGACAACGTAAACAACTCCATATGTCTACATATAACTAAGCATGCCACTGTCTTTACACTGAGTTGCGCGTGCACATCCCTCTTCCCTTCCTCCACCCATAACAGTTCACACTGTCACAGATTTTTGCTATGGATAATATTTTACAGTACATAATGTGTTTAAATTGGTTTGAAGTGGTTTATTAGCCGTAAACCATGATGTTGGAACTCAATAAACTAGTTGTGCCCTGCCAGACATATAAAACATATTTAAGTGTTTAAACTGGGGCAGGAAATTATTTAGTATCACGTAATTTGTGCTGAGGGAAGATTTTGAGTATCTAAGAGTAGCCGAACAAATATCATGTCACCCATTGATGTAAGATGTAAGTGTTCAAGGAAATAATATTCTTCTGTTTATTCAATGCATTATTATGCTGTACTTTATAATAAGCGTGTATAGTATAGACTACGGTTGTGTTATAGGTTTGTTGTTGAAACATTGTGACAAAATATTGTCCAAAAATGTAAAACCTAAAACTTTACTTAGGGGCTAGATTATGTTTTACAAGCACTCTCAAAAAGATTAATTTTATGAGTCTTGATATTAATAATGTAAAATGCTTTCAGTAGACTTTAAAATGTCTTAGAAATATTTTTGCAATGGGGGCAAACAGTTTAGTGAAACATAATCCACCACGCGTCCCTACCTCCTGGTAGGATCACAGTGTGCATAAGAGAAGGCCGGGGTGAAGGTTGGGCTGGCAGCTCAACTAGCGAGCCAAGTCTGTTGTCCGCCACCAGAAGAATAGGTGAGATGAGTGTGGAGAAGCGACAGAATGAGACACGTGAGGAGGAAACAGGAGTTTCCCGAGAAAACCTGCTAGCCAACAGTAACTCCCGCCATGTTTCCCATACACGAGAAATCCGGGACAGAACCAGGATAGCCAGGTGGAAGGCAAGAGGTCTGAGTCCTCGACCACCGCAGCCCCTCCATAATTTTTTACTTTTAAAAGTGGACTTTAAAACATGCGCTCAGTGATATGTATAAAAAAAAAAATGCAGTGCCAAGAGGATTCTCAGCCAATTACTAACAATAAGACAGATGTTACTAATTTAAAGACATAATTCAGCCTGTGTAACATTTACCAGATCTTCAATAACATTGATTGGGTGTTGTTAAGGTTGTATGTTTCACCAGTTATGCATAACTTCTTAAAGGCATTGCACCTTGAGGATTACAATTGGACTTTGGTACGTAATACAACAAATTTTGGCAAGAAACGTTGAGAAATATTGTCATCTTATGAGAATTTTAAAAGTATGCAACATGTGTAAATGGTTATATTAAGGCATTTAATAGTAATACAAAAGGCTACGGTAAACCCCCTGTTTTAAGTGGGTTGAGTTTGTAAACTTAGCAGATAATTGCAAAAACCAAATAACATGTCTCATATTTTTCTTACAACTCTGTTACACTGTGGTTGTACAATATTTGGTTGAACCCTCTCTAATGCAGATTCAGTATGGGAGGGGAAAAAAATTAATTTTGAGTGTTTCACAAAGCACAAACTTTTGTACATGTGTCTACATGAGCACCAAGTCTAAATAAAGTTGAATGGTTTAGAAGTCACTATATTATGTTCCAATGCTTTTCGCTCTTCCACAAATACCTGCACCATTGGAAATTCTCAGCTTAAAATCACACTTTAACTTAATTGTGAACTCCTATTAACTTAGCGTATTGCATGATGTTAACAATAAATGTATTCTACCTGGTAAAACATCTGGCGTGAGGGGGGAACCATTCCTGGCCTGAAAATATAGCTCTTGTCAGAGACTTGTGTCTCTTCATCAACCTTCTGAGAACTGTAATCACCACCACCTATCGTAACCTGTTTGGTCTTGGACACAGGAGTCGCCTTGTAATGCAGCACGTAGTCGCAATAGCTGCGCTTTGCCTTCACCTTGGTCTTTAACCCACCTGCAAGAGCCATCATTATGACAAACATCTTTGTGAACATGTGCAAATAAATGTTATGCATCTGTGTAAAAAATTACACAAACCTGAATTAATACCACAGAATCACTTTGTTCCTTTCCCATGCACGTGCGCAATGTGCACATTCTTTGTTTAGAGTAATTTATAATGGAATAAAGAAATTTGATAGATAAAAAAAAAAAACACTAATTTCAAGTTAAGCTTCCTAGCAGCAGGTGAAATCTGTGGGGAAAAACACAAATGTATGAGAAAAATTCTTATTTGATCTGTGAAAGAACTGTGCAATGGGAGTGCATGACAGGATTTAGTTTCTTGGACGTATTCCATTCTGATATAGATGACCGTCAAAGAAAGCTAAAGATAATGGAAAAACTTAAATAAGCAGAGTATTCTTGATGTATCCTGTTGACTAAAGCATATTCTGCTTATTTATGTTTATCCATTACCTTTAGTTTTCTTTGACAGTCATCTATATTGCAATGAAGTATGTCCAAGAAACTAAATCCAGTCAAAAATTCTTATTTTTTGTCTACCATCCCACATACAAATTCATAGCAGAAAATTCCTACCACTGATACCTTACAAGTACCTACGTACTAAAGCATTTCACTTGTCATTGTTTGAACCTCATAATTTCATTGTGATCATTCTGTTTTATAATAACTCTCTCACTCCTAACAGTACCATTGGTTCACTAGTAGCTACGTATAGTGTTCTGCTCTCGGACATCAAAGATTGTGCTGGCCCTGAAAGTACAGTATGTAGTCTTTAATTTTGGGGTGACTATGGGAGACACTACACACCAAGGCCTTTAACAGTATTGATGAGGTGGCTCTGGTAAACCCTTCCCTAAATTAATTGTGTTTACAATATTACCAAATGCTTGTTTACAACCCAACATACACAGACAGACTTGAACAGTAGTCTTGTCCTAACTTCAGTGTCGACCTTCATTTTGGTCTTGATTTGCTACTGGGATATGCTAATTATAAGTTTTAATTAACAACTGCCACCCCCAATTTATGTGTACATAGACACGTACACACACACCAATCAACTTAAATGCCACACTCAAAAGCAATAAAAATTCAAACTGTATAAACTATAGTAGTAAGATCCACTAGTGTTGTTTTATCTCCATGTCATAGTTTTAGGACCTATCCACAACTGAGGACTTAATGCACAGTCGACTTGCACGTGCTGGTACATAAACTAGTTAACCGACTACTGTATAGACAATGGTTGAACTCACCTCTGACACGAAGTCGGTAATCCAGCGTCTGGTAGATCCTGGATGATGGGTCTGACCGCGGGTCATAGCCGAACCTGACCCACATCACCCGCCACGGCCCAGTCACAAAATAGTACGCTACGGCCGGCAGCAGGTACTTGATTTGGTCTTTGTTGAACTTTGTCAGGTACGTCAAAGCATTCTTGGACCACACTGGCCGCTTATCAAAAATCTGTAGGAAACAAAATGTACCTCATTTATTGAAAAAGTTTCCTTTCAAAAATATCAACAACTAAAGAGCCTAGAGGTGTTGATAGAAAACGCTTATGTACAACACTTATTCAAATACAATGGGTAAGGTTGTATATGTTATTAAGTAACATTAATCTCCTGTTAGGAAATAAACATTAATGTTTTTCATTAGCATACTACATTTTTAAATTTTCTGTACAGGAGGCTGATTAAATTAGCTTTTTATTGGTGCAATGCAAAATTTGCACTTGTGTTGCATCTGGTTGTGTTGTAATGTAATTAAATACACACACCTGCAACAGAAGACAATTTTACTTGCTCTGTACTTGTAGTGCATAGGTGCAAAAAAACTGTAGTGATATTCAATCGGGCCTTGATTTTTAATAACACATTTCATGCTACACAACAGTGTTTTGCAACAGCATTTGTCTTCTACTTAGGACATTCTTCTTCTACCTGTTACGTTCTATACACACACTATTGTTCCAGACATTATATTGCTACCACATGCATCTCTTACTCTCGCCATCTTACTTACACTACTGCCGCCGACCTGCTACCACCAAACTTCCTTTAGATACTACACTACTCCTCAAGATTTTTTTTTTGCAATGTAGTCTACCCTAATGTCGCACTTTGTTGGACCTAGGTAATTGATCACTTTAAACAATACCTTATCCACATTTCAAAACAATACAAGTTACCCTAAGTAGGCTACTAAACAAAGAGTTTAACCTAGGTTAATGATAACATGTACATGCACTCCAAGTTTTTTTGTGTTTTATAAATCTAGTCTCACAGAGGGTTTTACATTCCTCTCTGATTGTCTCAAGGTGTTTCACTGAACTGTTGTACACTTGAAAACTTATATATTTAAAAAAAAATAAATAAATAAATAAATAAAATAATAAAAGATAATGTTAGGACTCTGCTTCTCAATGACCTCATGCTCATTGACCACCTTCTGCTGTGCCGAGACCTCTAAATGTTCAGCCGACTCGGGCTGCTGGGGGCCTTACGCTGACTTTACCCTCCTGCTGCAGGGCTAACTTCGACTATCATAATCCCATGTTGGGCCTTGGTAACAGATTTGTCTCTCTCTGTCTTTCACTTTCACTTATTTCTCGGGACCCCAGGGTGCTTGCTGTCCTCCAGGTATGATTTCCTCAGCTGCTCCACATGAACAACTCTCTTACTATTCCTACATCCAGGCCATATGACCAGGTATGTCACAAGACTTAACACCTGTAGTACTACACTAGGTAACCATTTTCTGTTTTTGTCGGCCACTGTTTGCACAAGAACCTTATCCTCTATCCTGTACTCCGGAATCTTGCTGTCCTTTCTCTTGTTCCCGAACTCGTGCTCTTTATTTGCCTGAGCTTCTTGCTTGAGAGGACGCAAATTTGAGATCATTGTTTGTGGTTTGTGCTCGAACATCATCTCAGCAGGGCTTACACCAGTCACTGTACATGGCGTGTTATGGTACACAAATAAAAAATTATCCAGTCTATGCTGGATGGGCAATCTCTTTGTCTTGAGAATACCATGAATGACTTGCTTCCATAATGCCTGTTTTATGGTGCGTACCGCCCTTTCAGCAAGACAGTTGGATTTTGGATGATATGGAGGTCCCCCATCGGTCACTACAGTAATGGGTAGCCAAAATGTGGCAAAACTAGATCGTAGTTTTGATATTACTGCTGTGGAATTTATGCTTGACATTATATATGCTTATATCCACTTGGAATAGCTATCTTCGAGCACTAAGACCGAGGTTCCATCATACTCTATGAAATCCAGATGAACTGTTTCCCAAGCCGCCTCAGGTTTTGGCCAAGACACTGTTTGTATGTGCTGGTTCACATTTTGAGTGCACTGGCAAGCTTCATATGACTGTACCTCGTTCGGGATGTCCCCAACGATACGTGGCCACCATACTGACGACCATGCCAACATTTTCATACGAACAATGCCTGGATGCTATTCATGTAGATGTAGCATCCTTAATACTTCATGTTCTAGAGTGTGAAGTATCACTACCCTATTACCCATAATACAGTCCTCAATCTCAAAAAACGGTTTGACATTTGTATATTTCACATACGGTGGCCAACCCTCACCTACAAATTTGCTTACTTTTGCCAAAACTGGGTGTTTTTGTGTGTTGACCTACTTGCTGGCTATTTATGGGTAATTTATCTAACACCATGATGGAGAACACTTGCTCCTCCCCTGTCGCACCCGGTAAGGGTAATTGTGACAGTGCATCTGCACTAGACATTTGCGAGCCCTTTTGATACTCTATGTTATAATTGTATGTTGTCAGTATGACTGCCCATCCCTGAAAACAGCCATTTGCTAAGGTGGCAATAGCTTTATCATTTACTAATATTTTCCTCAAAGGTTGACATTCCGTCAACAAGGTACGCGAAAATGATAGCTAATGCCTCCCTGTCTATTTGGAAATAATTTCTCTCACTTTGTGACAATGTGCTGGAAGAAAAAAGCACCAGGCGTTCAGTACCACTGATTCTGTGATTTAACACCGCCCCCACTCTATAGGCAGAAGCATCACAAGCTACCACAATGGGCAATGTGGGGTCATAGTGGATCAATAGTTGATTTGATAGTAGACTTTCCTTTGCCCAGTTAAAAGCTGTCTCTCAGTTTTCATCCCACACACACTGTTTACCTTGATGTGTCAGATCATAAAGGGGTTAAGCAGCTAGACAACACGAGTATGACCTTATGATAAAATTGAATCAGCCCTAGGAACAATTTTAACCGAGAAACATCTTGGGGTGTGGCTGCCTGCTGAACGACCTCTAGTTTTTTCTGCGGTGGGATGTATGCCCTCCTTATTGATTACGTACCCCAGATACTGCACAGCGGGCTTGAGAAACTGGCACTTGGAAAGGTTTACTCTAATATTATACTTGTTGAGGCATTCTTAGATTGCCTCAACTTTCTCCCAACACTACTGCACTGATCTTGTCACTATCAACACATCGTCTAGATAGCAGCACACACCCTGGCCCCTCTGTCTATCACTCAGTTAAAAATGGCAGGTGCGCTTGCTACCCCATACTGTAGTCGAATACATTGGAATAACTCTAAATGGGTGTTGATAGTCACATATTTCCGTGATTCTGTGCCCACTTCTAATTGCAGGTAAGCGTTGCTAAAATCCAACACTGTGAATACCTTCCCACCTGCTAGACCTGCAAATACATCCTTTACACTACATCAGCCAGTCCCTGTGTGCAATATACTAAAAAGTATGGTCGATGAAATTTACGAGTGTGAGATTCAAACAATATATATTCATAGTTTGTAAATCAACCCATGATAACTACATGTCAACTCAACATAGAGAATGAACATTTCAAGTGAACAAAACAAGACACAAATTGTAATTTTTTTTCCTCCAAAATTCATGACAGATAGACTTAATGGAAAGTTAAGGAGCCAGGCAGTACAAAATGGAACTGCTTGCTGCCAAGATTAGCCAGCCTCAACTAAACAAACAACTTCTACAATACAGATTACAACTAGTTCATGAACACACACAACCTTTGTTATGACCAAACAAAACATTGCGTGTTTGCGTACAGCACACTCTTTGACAAAGTAACTTTTAAGTACATACCTCCTTAATTTTGTCAAGGTATTTTTCGTTCAGGAATTTCAGGCTGAGTAACTGAAGTGCAATTTCACGTGGTCCACTTGGTACCGCATCCACATCGAAAGTTACGAACACTGCGTGTCCTGACCGCCGCCTGCGTGTACGGCCGATTATGTTATGTGGAGTGGTGTCAAAGTCGTCTGCAGCCTCTTTGCGATACAGGAACATCTGCATAAGAGCTATACAATATTTACTTCTTTATTTATCAGCAGGAGGCTTTCATAATTAAAACCTCGTTATTGTTCCTCAAAGAAGAGACTAAACAATGCCTACAAGGGGCAGCGGCAGAATGCAATTAGTATGGCGGGAAATGGCAGTACATTAAGAAAATTACTAAACAAACTGTTTTTTAAACAGCCTGGCTTCTATATCATAGATTGAGGGCATGGCATGCTAGTTGCCATGATAATGCTTGCAGGAGTACAGTAGAAAACTACTCTTAAGACAATACAGAGTTAACAGTTTGTGATAAACCCTCTTACAATCTTACAAGCATGCATTCACACACAAATTACGCAAAAAATTACAGTAACACAGGAAATCAGAAGTTACAAATAAGTGTCTTTCACGTAGACCCCGAGGAATCCAAATTATTGCAGTATGTAATAATATATTTTTATTAATGGGTGACTGCGAAGACTCTGAAAAAAAAAAAAAAAAAACTCAAATTATATCAGGCTGTCTATCCCCAAAACATAAACACTGTAAGCACTACCATGATTTCTTTTTTTCCAGTCGAACTGCTATTACACTGAGGTACAAAGAAAACATTTACTGAGCATTCAATTTAACATCTCATCTTGTCCCAAGAGTAAGAATTAACGGGGTTTCGGTGTAATAAGTGAACAGTGTTGATTATACCTGCATGCTGTCCATGCGCGAGAATGCAGGTGGTGTCAAGAAATGTGGTGCATCTCCATAGAGCCAATCAAGTGTTGGAAGGCCGCGTGGCACCAGCTCCTCAGAGATGTAAACATTCTGCCCACCACGCTTCTCATCTCGCTGCATGGGCAAATACTGGAAGTCGCACAGATCTGCAAAATTAATACATTTTCCCACTGAAATTTAGTGGGTAGGTCACACAGGATACTAAAAAATAAAGAGGACTGTGTTAATGATTGAAGAAATGCAAAATACAGACTAGTTAGTAAAATGGAACAAATTTACCGGTACTGTAAAACTTTTAGTTTAAATATACCGGTACATGTTTTCAGAAATAAAGGTTTCTATAATAGTAATCAATTCGGCTTGAGTTAGGTAGGGACATTCAATTAGGTATGTAACTATGTTCTGTCGATGACCAGATTGTATGTAACCACTTGCAAATAATTCCTGGTTAAGAGGCAGTATGGAAATTAATGTGTATCTGATGCATGAATGGTTTTGTAGTGTGCCATGTTTATTGATTTGTATGCAAAACAGCTAAACTCATTTGTAATGTTTTTATCTACAAAACTAATACTCTTGAAACTACTGTATGTATGCCTCTATTGTTTTAAAAATGCAAGTTTATTAGAAACATGATTTTTGGGGCCCCTCAAAATGGCTTACAACTGCATTTTTAGGCTGCTATAACTACAAAATTACCACCTGGATTCGCAAAACAGAACACCAAAAGCATGCATTGGACTTACTACAAACGTTCCACAGACATAACTATAGGGCTGTCACTTTTAAGTCCCATCGAAAAAAGAGTAAAATGAAAACGCTGCTCATCAGTTTGGTGTGTCGTGAATAGAAGAACAGAAGGAAAGTGGTTACTGTTGAGTGTAGCTCGCTGAACCTCATCATTCCCCCGTCTCCATTCATCAAATGGTGAAAATTATATCTGGTATATAGGCCTCTTAAGCCAAGATATTTTACACATTTCTTAAATATTTACTAAATGGAACAGCACCAGCCTATTTTATGTTGTTATTTTATATTAAATGTTAGTGCCTGAGGTACAAATATAGAGATAACTATGAGAAGGCTCAGAGGATGCAGAGGAGAATACAGTGGGATAGAATGTTAATGCTTGTTAGGATGATGGAGTAGAATGTATCGAGGGAGGAATTGATGACAGTGAGGGAGGTTGGAGAGTTCAGGAAGGCTTTGGTTTTAAAGAGAACTTGCCATGGCCAGCATCCTCATTGTGTGTGTTAAAATAAACAAACATATTTTAAAATAATTAGTCATGCATTTCTCCAGGTTGGCTAGAACTAGCAGGATGATTTGAACCACCCTCGCTCTGTCACACCACATAAAGATTCTTACAATATTTACAGCTCTAATTTAGACTAAATAATCGTGGAATGAACACTTTATTGCACTCATAAGACATCAACTGGCAAAAAAAGACAATTCCTGTGACAAAATACTGGAAAATATTTAACCCAATGCTTAGGCCACTAACTTGAAAAACGGTATACATCTTGCACTTGGCCAATGACAACCGCTCTGCACTCATACTGGGATGCATCTTCACAAGAGGAAGATTGCTCCTGAGGCCGCTTTTTGCGCACCTTGATCTTCAGGAGCATTGCTGACACACGATGCATCGTTCCACATGCTGGCTTGCAGTAGGCATCATCTGGCCGAAAGCGGAGCTCCAGCCGCCTATTCCTCTTGGAGTAAGTCTGTGCACACAACCATGTAGGCTATATATGCTGCATTACACTTAACTCAGATGCACATATGTGAAATTGCTACGTAAGGGCAGACACTATACGCCTAATTAAAATATTGAGACACTGTTTAATAAATATGCCCAATCGTAGTTCCACGTACAATGTCGCAAAACATCCTGTAACGCGATACCGTAACTTACCATTCCTAAGTAAGTTCACTGACAATAAACTGAACGACCCCAGTCAGCTCCTCAAACCTGCCACTGTAGGACAAGTTTTATGGCATTTGTTTATCTCTATGTTCCGACTTTGCTCGTAACTGTCCCTTCAATTACTAATATGTATCCTCTTCTTTCAGGAATTCAAATTTTCACTAAGAGTTCATGAAGTGAAGATGGCCCCTAATCTATTCTTGACAAGGTCTGTTCAGCACATGTTAAAATCCATTAGCCAATCATTTGAATGTTAGGACAATTTAAACTATTTCATTACTTAAAAACTATTAAAAAAACTATGAAAATTACTTAAACATAATTTAGGTTGAGTATTTTTAGGCAGCATGCTAACAGAACTCCTTTTAACAAGAAACTTCTTAATATATTTCTTAAGTGTGCATTTATGAGAAGAACAAAAATTTCAAACAATGCCAGATGGTAGTTTCAAAACATCACGTCAATTAGAAAGATCATTTCAGAGCCCCTCAAAATGACTAAAAACCGTTTATTCAATCTATTATATCTAAACAACTAGGACTACTTATTAGATTCATGTGAAAGTACAATACAAAGGTGTACTGAACTTACTTTCCACCAATAAAAAGATGGGGTCACCACTGAAAGTGCAAGTCAGGTGAGTGTTCTATGATACCTCTGCACATCTTTTCAGTATCGTGCTGTAGAGGTGATATAGTACCAGAACAATCTCTCAACATAACCCTTGGTGCCGTGCCTCACTCGCACAGACGGCCACCATCTAGCATTTGCCTTGTCTTTCTTCCCCATATAAAAATTGCCATAGATCCTTTAACTAAATCCATCTGACAACTGATCAATTCTAGTTAATTTTTAATGCACTACGTCATGATGCCTCTCATTTGAGTCACACTGTGACATGCTGGTCAGCTTCTAGTGAATGTACAATGCAATGAGTGATCAGCCGCCATTACGCAGTGCATATCTTGTTCCTAGCTTTTAAATTAGCTAAAGCAGTTTTCTGTCTTTTGCTCTATCTTACATTTCTTACACATTTTTCCAACTGGGTCCGGCTGCTTGGCTTAATGGCTCCTGGCTGGTGAGCTAATGGTCCCGGGTTCGATTCCCAGTCGGGGAGGTCAATATTTACAGTTAACTATGGGTTCAGGACTGGGTGCTGTGTTGTTCCTTCAAACACATACTACAGCAGGCAGTAGCAAACCACAGCTGAATAGCCTCTCCTAGGTCTCAAAGTACGTCTCGGTTTTCATCATCTGGCGCTTTCCGTGGTTGTAAGCCTGCCTTCGGGCAGAACACCTATCATCATCATTTTCAACTAGTTATTGATTTAGACAACTTTTTTATATTCCAGGGATCACAATTCCACATTAGTCAGAGTTGGCATACCATTATGATTTGATAAGTGATTCAGGAAGTTATGCAGATCCTAAAATTTAGTTTTACACTATTTTCAGTAGATATTGTATGTTTGAAGATCTAATTAATATGTATCCTGTCTACGGAACTACTTATCAAAAACTGACCTAAACAAAATGTAAAATTTGGGGGATGGTGTTTGTTGGGAAATGCAGTGTAGTGCAAATCAAAGACAGAGTGATGCAGTAAAGACAAGGAATCAAGACATGGGGCAGATAACTTCCTAAGGTAAATGTTTCAGGTGTGTTTACGAAGTGGACTACAGAGAGACTGAAGAGTCTGTATGAAGAAAGAGTTTAAGAAATACCACGGACGTCATGTAGATGAAATCTGATCCAAGGAAATAAATCTAACCTGCTGGAAGCCACCATCTTATGGTTGCATGCTAAGTGAGGATATGAGAACATATTCAGTGATGAGCTCCACACCAGTTCCTTTGGCCACCTGCGATGCTAAAGGAACTGGGGTGGAGTTTATTGAAAAAAAAGGAGAAGACTGGAAAGGCTGGTCAGGATGTAGGCCTACACGGTAGTAAATGGAGAGGGAGGCTGTGGTAAGTTACGCTGATAGTATATACAGATAGTATATTCAGATGACAACCTAACCTCCTACAACCTCCCACTCTATTCATCATCTGCATTCTGACTAGACTTTCTACCCTCCTGTCTTCAAAGGACTTCATCCCATTTCCATCACCAGCAAAGTCTTAAATTTCTTTACGTCCTAACCCTGCCTTCTCCTTTTACCTTTATCCCACCTTGCTGCCTTTCTTTGTACCTTCACCAATTCCTCGATTTCCACTTCTACATGCAAACCCCATTCTGGTGCTATATTCTAACACTGGCAGAACAATTGTGTAATACATATTTTCGTTTACATCACACCTGATGCCGCACAGCATCTTTTCTAACATACACAATACCCTCCTTCCTTTCATAACCACTGTTTTTTTCCACCTGTGGTCATGTGGCACCACCACTACTAGATATTTATATACTTCGACGTTCGACACCTGAGGAAGTCCCTAATTCAGGCCACTAAACAATTTTCGTCAGATTCCACAGGAAACCTTGTCAAAAAAAACTGTCCTCCTGAAGAAGATGACAGAATGATGGAAACTGTTTAGTTATCTGGGTGAAAGATAGAGATGAATATAGTCGCTGACTTGTCTGCAATAAATGGAAATTAGAAAGAAGAGTTTCAGGCCCAGCACTGTTATTAAAGAGGATGCATAATCTAAATACACTGATAAGTGTCAAAAAGTTGGGAAGAATGTGTAACATATCATGTTAATGTGAGAGAGAGATTTTGGTCAGCGCTTAACATTGAGATCTTCAGGGCTGTTGAAGAGTGACATGAGGTATGGAGCGGTACCAGAATGAAGGGGCGGGGGAAACGGGAGATCCCCGAGAAAACCCGCCGAACAACGGCATCGTCCGCCACTATTACCACCAGCGAAATTCCGGGGACCGAACCCACCAGGAATCGAATCCGGATCGCTTTGGTGGGAAGCGAGAGGTCTGACCCCTCGACCACTACGGCCCCTTTTATCGTTTGAAGACTAACGAGAGGGAGCTCTTAAATTTGGAGGTATACGGTTGCGTTTCAGAAAGTGTTCGTTTATTGTTCATTGAGCATGTACATGCTAAGTGTTGTTTGGTAAGTTGGCGAAGAGGTGGTAGGAGAATATGAAAATAGCTCCGTGTAGCAGCCCAACCGCAGAAACCAGAAAATTATAATTTTAAGTTGTACGAACCCTGGAAATATTTTTTAGTCCCCCTAAAGTCTTCAGCATTTGGTCATCATTACTGACAACACCTGGGTATTCAACACACACAAACTGTCTATCAAAATCATGCTCATCTTCCGACATTATTTTTACTTTCCAATTAAGTAATAAAACATTAACCACGCAACATCCAAAAACAAAATCGATGTTTACTGTGCTTGTAC
This sequence comes from Medauroidea extradentata, assembly GCA_003012365.1. Taxonomy (NCBI): domain Eukaryota; kingdom Metazoa; phylum Arthropoda; class Insecta; order Phasmatodea; family Phasmatidae; genus Medauroidea; species Medauroidea extradentata. The sequence continues at coordinate 51,885 of PNEQ01105247.1, forward strand.
TTTACGTGCTTACGGATATCCCCCTCGAACAACCTGATAGAGTAGTTATTACGCCGAAACCATTTTGCAAATCTTGTGACCACGGTCTTAGAAATACAGGTCTGAACACTCACCTACTCTTCAATGCTTTATCTATGACCCTCTTATGACTGAGCGAAACTGTTGGCACCACTATCGTTTTGAGGCAATTGTGAAGAGATGTTCGTTATTTTTAATCAAAACTCAAGTGTTTAAACATATTCTGGTTAAATTTAAGTAAGTTTATAATATTTGTACTTTAAAAATATAACAAATTTTATGTTAGAAAAATAATTACTAACACGAGTGTGCTAGTGGCGCCACCAGTTTTCATTCCTTTTTCGGATAGTAAAGGAACTAAAATCAGTCATGAGGGGGTCAATATTTTATAGCAGTGTCCAGACCTGAACTTCTTAGGCCATGCTTGTGACTATATGCGTATTTTAGAGGTTGAGTTGGTCACAAGCTGTTAGCAAGCGTTTGCCGAATCTGTTTGCATTTACAAGAAATCGCTAAAATGCAATATTCAGTTAACATAAATGGCTACCACAATGGAGTTACGAAATTGTGTACTTGCTATTACCTTATCAGGAATAGAATTAGACTGTATAAAGGAAAACAATTCTTCACGAATACGTTTATTGGAAAATAGACTGCTTTCACATTTTTTACATGTACAACGTAATAAATTGTAGAAATAAATATAATTATGCACCTTGACGTGCTCTTGGTGAGGCCAGAGAGGTGTGGTGTCGTACTACATACCATGTGGGTTTAGTAACCCAAACACCTGAATGTGCCGGCTGCTCTCTGCTGCTGTGAGGGCGCGGGTCTATCGCCCGTGTGGCGATGTCCTCTCTGTGTCCTCCACGCCGGAGATGAGTGGTGCGTTGGTCCTGTGAATGTCTGGTTGGTGGGTCTACCTCCCGAAGGACCAAGAAGTGGCCGTGGCCAATAACACTCGCGGAATAAACTTCACTGCGATTTATTGTGATAATGGTCCACACAAATGATTGTACTCTCGTACGATAAGCGGTCCCACACACAAAGCCTGTGGTCGGCTGAAGCTGCATGGCGCGCACTCGCGTACACGACTATGAAAATGATTACGTGGATGCTTAAACCCCTGGGCGAAAAGAGCTTGCAGGGATGGGGGTGGCACTACTCCTTGATGCACAAAAAAAATGTATGTTACTGATCCAACGAAAATAACTGACTATTGTAAACTAAAATGTTCGGCACAAAAGAGTTCAAGGTCGAGGAGCCGCGATACGCGTGGCCACCTCCCTCACGCCCGGAACAAGACTAAATCATGATGGCGGTTACCCACGCTAACTAGCGGGGGTGCGCGCCAAAAATGACCTCGTGACCGCTTTACGCAAAAGTGTAAATAACCCAATACATCAAAACCCTTGAAAAATCATATGATGCAATTCTAAACACTACAATGCATTAACATACTGGTTATTATTGAGAAACATAAATTTGTTGACACCTAGGGAAATTATTTCTTAATGCCTCCTGCTCCGGTTAGCTTGTTAAACTGTCTTTCTGAGTCTGAGCTGGCATGAATGGGGAAAACAATCATATTTCTGTACATGGCTCGCTTAGTATTGACACTGAAATTAAATTAGTTTTAATTCATTTGGCGCGCATTCCGTCGCCATTACGTCTGTTAGGTTGTCACTCTGGGCTGCGCCCCGTGTTTTTAGTCGTGTAGCGGAATAATTAGCACCATGGTGGTTATAAACTTCGGGATGTATTTTATGTGTCCTGATATACTTGGATCTTTTGGATACACTCCCGCACTCCTGATTTTGGGACATGTGCTCCAGCACTCTCGCGCTTGATACTGCCAAACGCGGTGATGCTTTTTGAAACAACCAATGCCTCGAGTCACTGATATGCTAGGGTGTTGTGTGGTAGTTTTGTTTTGTTGGATTTTGCGTGTCTGAATAATTTTCTTTGTTTCGTTATTCCGGCCACGTGGTTGCATTAACCTATCCGCTCTCTTGACTTCCCTGGTTCCGGGACTAGTCGAGGCGCGTTCCATAGTTTTCACGAGTACTGGTGGTGCTGATCGGTGTTGTTTTGGGCGTAGCGCCTGGCACGAACGGTCGCTAAGGTCGTGGGCCGTCGGCACACGTCAAACGCCCCCCACTGCAGATACCGTTCGTGTAGGCGGTCTCCTTAAGCGTAGCCTGTGTCGATGCCGTTGTCCTTCTGCTACTGCCGCTGTTCTGTGTGTCGTTGGTCGCGTGGATGTCTCCCCTTCCGGCTTGCCGCGTGACCTTGTGAGTCGTGCGGACAGCAGATGCACGCAGGGCGGTCGCGGCGCGCTCGTTTGGAGCGACGCGGCGGAGTTGTGCCCATGTCCCCTCCGTCGTCTTCACTGTCTAGTGGCGTCGGTGTTGCTGGAGAGGGGTCTCTTTGTCGCCGCCGCTGAGTCACTTGCTCGCTTTGTTCTGCTCGCAGGGGTGACGACACTCGTCCTCCTTCCCCCTCGTTACCTGTGCCTTCCTGACTTGAGCTCGTTTCCCATTCCATCGCCGTATCGTCAGGTTCGTTTCGTTCCCCTGCTGTACCTTGTGCTCTGTCCTGGTTGATCTCGTCGTCCCGCGGAGCGGGTTGGTTGTTATTGGGCGCTGGCGTAGGTTGTCCTCCTGCATTGTCATATTGTACTGCCAGTTCTCCGTGCCTTCCCTCGGCAAGTTGTTCGTTGCTGTTCCTGTCTGCAGATTCTGGTTGCTGCAAGTCACTGTTATCGCTGTCAAGTGTTACGTCTGTGACTCGTTCATGTCAGTCCTCCGTGCTTGTCGCAGATCATCTCGGTGCACTTTGCGTGTGCGTTGCGACCCTGTCCTTACTACATAGGTGGATGTGCTTAAGATTTTTGTTACTATGTGTGGTCCACTCCATTTCGGACCCAATCCTGTGCGGAAATTTTTCGCCATGGAGGAAAGTAAGTGTTCCTTCACAAATACCTTCTGTCCCACTCTCAGTTTGCATGGTGGGCGCGTTGTTACTGGGACCCACTTGGTCGCGTACTGTCTTTGGTTTTGTCGAGCTATTCTGATGTCATTATTCTCTGCGTTCCTGGCGCTGTGTTCCGTCCTCCAGGGCTGTGTTCCCGTCAATCCGCGGGCAGCTGAACTCGCCCGGTAATGGCAGGTTACGGCCTTGTAGTAGTGCAGCAGGAGTGTATCCCGTAGCCTCGTTCACCCTCCTTCGTATGGTGAATAAAGCTTGCGGCAGATGTTCCGCCCCATTTCCTATGATCTTTTCCCGCATGGAGGCGGAGACGGAGTTGGATCTTAAGGTCCTGATTTCACCACTCCGTGGGGTTGGCTCTCGTGTGGTAAACTGGTGTCGTGTGCGCTGTCACTCCCCATTTTGTGCATAGGTCACGCCATTTCCGGTCGCTGAACTGTGTGCCATTATCTGAGAGGATAACCCTGGGGTAACCCCACCGGGGAAAGAACTCGTTCTCTAGCACTGTTGCAATATTACTAGCACGTGCATTGTTTACCGCATAGGCCTCTGGCAATCTGGAAAAAAGGTCCGTGACTACCACGATGAAGCATTTGCCACGTGACGTCTTGGGGTAGGGCCCCATTATGTCTAGCGCTACCGTGTCGAATGGCTCTGTTGGTTCTCTAGCCTGCTGCTGCTGGTTACCGTCTGTGCGCCTGGACTTAAAATGGTTACATGGTAAACAACTGCGTACATATTCCCTCGCATCCCGAGCTATTCCAGGCCAATGAAAATGTTGTTGGGTATTGTGTGTAGTCTGACGTGCGCCTGGATGTCCTGCGTGCTGATGGTCATGCATAAATTGCAACACTTCTGTACGTTTCGAGGAAGGAACGTATAGTCTCCAGTTGTCACTTCCGGCGCTCCTGCGCGTTTCTACTCTCCCGTCAACTACTCGCCACCTGTCCAATACCTGTTGGCAACACTGTTGTTGTCTGGCTTGTGCATCTGGCACTGTCCGCTGGGCTTCCGCTACGTCACGGTATAGTTGGTCAATATTAATCGTGTCGAGCGTAATGTTGTTACACATGACCGTTGCGGTGTTGCTGTGTGACACAGGTGGTAACATCTCCTCCCACTCCTCGTCATCTCGCGCTGTTGTGTTTACATCAGGTGACCTTGAAAGTGCGTCCGCTAGTCTATTCTCTGTCCCTGGTATGTGTTCCACATGAAAATCAAATGATTGTAGGAGTAGTGACCATCGCGTCAGCTTGCTGCGTGCTTCGCGTGTACTGTGCAACCAGACCAAGCACCTGTTGTCCGTTCGCAGCGTTGGTATTCTAGGTACGGCCTGTATCGCTTAAACGCCCACATAACCGCTATGCATTCTCTTTCATATACATCGTAACGTTTTTCCACTGGGCCGAATTTTGCACTACTGTAATCCAGGATGTGTCTTTCTCCCCCCTCGCCTACCTGGAATAGTACGGCCCCTATGCCTTGCTCGCTCGCGTCTGTCTGGACATAAATGTGTCTGTTTGGGTTGTATCGTGCTAGTGTCCGGTATTCCCTGAAACTGGTCTTGATGTTCTGAAAACTCTCCGCCGCTGCAGGTGTCCAACTGAATTTGACATTTGGTGACATCAATGCGGTGAGAGGTGCGGTAATTATTGCGAAATTCGGAATGTATTCACGTAACCAATTAATTAATCCGAAAAACTTTCGGACTTGTTTGCGTGTATGGGATGCTTCATATTCGTCAATAATTCTCAACTGTTCTTGATTGGGTTTGTTGCCGTCTGCGTCTACTATGTGACCCAAGAAATCAATCTGTGATTGGCCGATATGACACTTGTGGTTTGCACACACTAGGCCATTGATTGCCAATCTCTCTAAGACCAGTGACAAATGTTGGATGTGTTCCTCCCATGTTTGTGACCACACAACTACGTCGTCTAAGTAGACCACTACGCATTCTCCAATGAGTCCATCGAGCACTCTGACCATCATTGCCTGGAATGTTGATGGGGCACATTTCAATCCAAATGGCATTGCACAGAATTGATAGCGTGACCCATCTGGGGCGGTGAAAGCGGTCTTGTGTCTATGTTCCGGTTTGGCAGGCACCTGCCAATAGCCGCTCCTCAAGTCTAGTGACGTCAGGATCTTGGCATTACCCAGGATGTTGAGGGCATTTTTGACACTTATATATGGTGGTGCTGCTGGTTTGGTGATTAAATTTAACGGTCTCAGATCGACACAGAACCTCCATGTGACGTCTTTTTTTGGGGCAAGTGTTATGGCAGAGTTATACCGGCTGTCAGATGGTTCAATTACTCCGTCGGCTATCATCTCTGCTATTTGTTGTTTAATGATCTTAGTCTGTACAGGGGGGTAATCACGTGGTGGTGTGAAAATTGGCCTCTCATGCTCCTTTTCTATTGCGTGTTCTGTAATGTGTGTTCTCCTTAAGGGGTCTGCACTTGCAAACACGTCCCTCCGTTCGTTCAGTAATTTCTGCATTGTGTCGCGATGTTCTGGGGGTACATTATGGTCCAGGTCGTCCAAGTTTACCGTGGGTGTCTGCTGGCGGCGGGGGTCCAGGTTGTACACTTTGCGTCGCTCTCTTTTCCCGAAGTGTATCCGCCTGGCGGCAGTTTCAACGATGGTGTTTTGTTCGTTCAGCCACGTTAACCCTAGAATAGCATCTTCCCTTAATTCGCTGACCACGAATGCTACTGTTTGTGTTTCAATGTCCCGAATGGTTACAGTGATGCGTGTTTGTCCCATGGCCTCGCTGTATGCAGCTGAGGTGGCAAGTTGTACTGTTTGTTTACACTGCTCCAACTCTCTACTGTCAACAAAACGTGGGTGGATGAAATTGTGTGTAGCTGCGGTGTCCACGAGGGCGTAGCACTTATTATGATTAATAGTAACTGGAATGTGGATTAACTTACCCCCGGGCTGGCTGGTGTTGGTGAGCTGGTTGAGCAGTACCTGTTGCGGTGTCAAGTCCGTGTTGTCAGTGTTGGTTGTGGGGAGGGCGACGTCCGGCCGTCCTACCCTCGCTGCTCGTTTCCCGGCGGCGCAGGTTGGTTGTTCCGCTCCGCAGGCCGCTGAGCTACGCCGGGGCACTCATTGTGCCAGTGGTACTGTTGTCCAGGGCAGTACCAGCAGGGATATGGTAGTTTTGGGCCGTTGCCCCCTCTCCTCTCGTCTCGCGGCAGGCTGCTGTGGTCCGTGGGTGGTAGCGGCACCTTCTCGGTTGGGTGAAACGGCCGTGGTCTGTCTCTCTTCTCACTGTCACTCCTAACTGTATGGTGGTTGTCTTGTCATGATGCACTGTAGCTAGGGTGTGCTCGTGCTGAGTCCGCTTCTGCCTGACTGTCTATCACCATAGCAGAGCGCATGAAGGCCTCGTACGTAGTGTGGATAAGTGGTGCCATCCTGCTGCGGTACTCTGGTAGCACTGTTGACGCCACCACCTCCAGTACTTCTGTTGGTTGTCATGTTGCGGTAGTGTTGTTTTATGAGGTTAATTTTCTTGGTTGCGAATACTGTGAGTGACTCTCCCCGTTGCTGCACCTGCAGGACTGCGCGGCTGCGTGCTTGTAGTGATGAGAAAGTGATAGTGAAACGTAATTGAAATGCGCTGAGAAACTCATCCCACCTCATCCCATAGTGGGTCACTGAGCGGCACCATTGCCTTGCGTCACCTGTCAGCTGATTAGCTACACAGCTCGGCCACTCCTCCTCACACACGCCGTACCTGGATAGTCTGTTTGCGCAGTCCTCAATAAACGCCTGCGGGTCTTCTGTCATTGCTCCGGAAAAACTGGGTAGTGACTGGAATCTTGTCGGTGTTCTCACCGGTACATCATTGGCTGTGCACGTATTGTGTGTGTAGGGTGAACTACTGGGGCTTGTCGGTTGTGCGATGGTAGGGGGGTGTTGTTGTGGGTGTGCCCCCATGACTAATGCAGTGTCACGGTCTCCTTGGTTGCACTCGTGACACGTATATCCCGTGTCTGTTAGTGTCGGCCATTCACTACACGGGACACATCGTTGATGTGAGCGGTAACCACACATTTCACATTTCCATACGTCTGTGCCTGTTCCATAACACACTGGCTGCTGGCAACGAGTAGGATGTAGTTCGTTTCCGCATAACAGGTCCTGTATGTTTTGTTTGTTTCCCGGCTCGCATCGCGTGCACGTGAACTGTCCATTGCGAGCATGTATGGCTTCGCGCGGTGTTATGCACTGTCGATGGTACTGGCACTTACACACTGACCACATGAGCATGTGCAGTCCTTCGCCCTCGTACCACAGTAAGTTCGTACACTGTTGCCAATTTGGCCGTTGCATCGGAACTCGTGTGTTCAGTTGTTTGTGTTCGCTGCACTGGCACTGTCTCGGTAGCAAAGGGTTGTTAAGTACTGTGCTCTCCCGCGGTCGCATATAGTCCCAACACAGTTCCGTGTCCAGTCCGAGTGATGTCTGTGCTATGGTTGTTTTGTACATCCGGTTGTCGCGGTCAATGATTGCCCGTAGGTGTTGTTTACTTTCCGCCCCGTCGCATTTGCAAATTTTCTGCGCGCGCACGAATTTGCCTATGCTCTCGTACATCACGGGTTTTACGCAGTCATTGCACAATGCAGTTGGTATTCCACCATACGTTTCCATCTTCCTGTTTCTGTGTTTTTCCCGTGGTTAAAGTATGCGCGCACGCGGCAGTCCCCCTTGCGCTCAACCGGAGGGGGGTGTTGTTTACCGGTCCGAGGTCGGGAGGAGGGAGGGTAGCGTGCTGACCTCTCTGCTCTGACGTCACGTCTGTGGTATGCGCGTCGCTAGCCTGTCGCGCCACACCGCTGTCCCTCTCGCGCACGTATTTACCAGTACGTTAATCTCAGCTGTTACACACTTGGCTGTCCCGCTAGTCTCGCCATACACTTTGTACTCGCTCTGTCACTGACATCCGCCGTTGCGGAAATAAAGTTTTGATTTGGTACACTCAACAGTTCAACACTTTTTCCACTTGCCTGTGGTTGATTTTGCCACACGTTGAAAGGGCGCCATCTGACGTGCTCTTGGTGAGGCCAGAGAGGTGTGGTGTCGTATTACATACCATGTGGGTCCAGTAACCCAAACACCTGGATGTGCTGGCTGCTCGCTGCTGCTGTGAGGGCGCGGGTCTACCGTCCGTGTGGCGATGTCCTCTCTGTGTCCTCCACGCCGGAGATGAGTGATGCGTTGGTTCTGTGAATGGCTGGTTGGGGGGACTAGCTCCCGAAGGACCAAGAAGTGGCCGTGGCCAATAACACTCGCGGAATAAACTTCACTGCGATTTATTGTGATAATGGTCCACACAAATGATTGTACTCTCGTACGTTAAGCGGTCCCACACACAAAGCCTGTGTTCGGCTCAAGCTGCACTGCGCGCACTCGCGTACATGACTATGAAAATGACTTCATGGATGCTTAAACCCCTGGGCGAAAAGAGCTTGCAGGGATGGGGGTGGCGCTACTCCTCGATGCACAAAAATGTATGTTACTGATCCAACGAAATAACTGACTATTGTAAACTAAAATGTTCGGCACAAAAGAGAAAGAGTTGAAGGTCGAGGAGCCGCGATGCGCGTGGCCACCTTCCTCACGCCTGGAACAAGACTAAATCATGATGGCGGTCACCCGCGCTAGCTAGCAAGGGTGCGCGTCAAAAAATGACCTCGTGACCGTTTTACACAAAAGTGTAACTAAACCAATACATCAAAACCCTTGAAAAATCACATGATGCAATTCTAAACACTACAATACATTAACATACTGGTTATTACTGAGAAACATAAATTTGTTGACACTTAGGGAAATTATTTATTAATGCCTCCCGCTCCGGTTAGCTTGTTAAACTGTCTTTCTGAGTCCGAGCTGGCATGAATAGGAAAAACAATCATAACTCTGTACATGGCTCGCTTAGTATTGACACTGAAATTAAATTAGTTGTAATTTGTTTGGCGCGCATTCCGTCGCCATTCCGTCTGTTAGGTTGTCACTCTGGGCTGCGCCCCGTGTTTTAGAGTCGTGTAGCGGAATAATTAGCACTTTTTATTCTCACTTGTAGCGCTGCACCGTGGTGGTTATGAACTTCGGTATGTATTTTATGTGTCCTGATATACTTGGATCTTTTGGATACACGCCCGTACTCCTGATTTTGTGACATGTGCCCCCGCACTCTTGCGCTTGATACTGCCAAACGCGGTGATGCTTTTTGAAACGACCAATGCCTCGAGTCACTGATATGCCAGGGTGTTGTGTGGTAGTTTTGTTTTGTTGAATTTTTCGTGTCTGAATAATTTTCTTTGTTTCGTTATTCTAGCCATGTGGTTGCATGAACCTACCCGCACTCTTGACTTCCCTAGTTCCGGGACTAGTCGAGGCACGTTCCGTAGTTTTCACGAGTACTGGTGGTGCTGGTCGGTGTTGTTTTGGGTGTAGCGCCTGGCACGAACGGTCGCTAAGATCGTGGGCCGTCGGCACACGTCACAGTTTATAAACAGAATCAACGATTAATTTTTTAACATATTTGTTTTGCATTTTTTTCAGTTTCACAGTATGCGAAACACTAAATATAAATTAACAAATCACCATCATGCAAGTTTTGAGCATAATTAATTGATAATAATATACATTTTTGCTACATTCGCATGACGGCGCCCAAGAAATTATTTTTCTCATGAAAATTGTGGTAACATTTAACATGGCATAAGATAGGCCAGGGTGGGTTCTGGGGAACAAAAGGATGTGCCCGACGTGAGGTTACCTAGAATTGACGTCTGGTGTGGGTCGACGACCTGTTGGCCCTGTAACTTGGCCCTCCTGCCGCTGGCTGGAGTTGGAAGTCCTCGTGATTTGCTTGTGTACTGCTCCCGATGACTCTGGCTGCAGTGGCTCCTTAGGGTGTGGAGGGAAGAAAGTCATTGTCGCCTTTGAAGAAAACTCTGACATGATTTTGAAAACAGCGTGGTGGTTTATTAGCTTGAAACACCCTCGAGCAGTGCCACCATTGACAATACGTGAGTATTCGCACAGAGCGAAAAATTAAAGCTTAACGCCTACCTCGGGTGGGATCGGGATAGCGAACTATGCTGTTGATGTGAGTGAAGGGCGCCAGCAATTCTCCCCAGGTACTGCACTTCGAGACTCTTACGCCTCAGGATTTGGTTTGTTCGGTGTGTTCTGTATCCCACCCGACGCGTTGATGTGAGTGATTGAAAGCCACTTAACGCGCGGCACGTTGATGTGCGTGATTAAGTGGTGAAAGCACTTGAATGGATTAGGATTAACACATATGACACTGACTATACCAGAACTACACACTTACTGGATGTTGGCCCCCAGTACGCCTGATAACTTACGTTGCTTATACTGGCAATATTAGGTGTCTAGAAATTATGTAAACAGTATTTCACTTACAGATGATTTATTACGCTTACGGTACACAGTGCCAAAATAATGCCTGAGGTAATCGTAGTGATGCGTCCCTTGCAGTAACAATAACTCTAAAGCACACGATAGTGCACGTGATAGTGAACTTTGCGTAGTGACTACGACCGGCTGGTATATCGCACGTGGTTGGTGAGTGATCAGTGTGGAGCTGGTGTACGAGGTGAGTCTACGACACGAGTAGGTGCACCTCCTGAAGGAGCAGCGAGGGGCTGGCGGCCACTATGATGGACCGTCAGATTTACTTGGAAGCTGGCGTAGAGAGTTGAGTTGCGGTGAGAACGTGCTTAACTAACGTGTCACAAGGCAGCCGTTCCCGTGCACATTGTAGTGTGGTAGGGCTCTACAAGTGATGTTAGCGGTACAGCGCGACAACTGTGGCGAGCTATGCTAGGCCGGTGGTGGGGTGAATGGCACGTAACACGCTGCACACAGAGTGATGCTCTCAACGAGATGAATTGCGTGAGTGCGTGATAATGAAATAAATTTACAACGTACTGCTCACATGTATGCTGAACACAATGGTGGTGTCATAACCTGCACGTGGTCGGTCACAAAAACATGAATTACGCCCTTAAAATGTTACACAAATACAAAATAACCTTAGCAACGCGTGTGCAAAATTATGCCGAATAAAACAAAACCAAAACGAACCTCGTATGGTGAAAGATGAGTGCCGATGTCTCCCGATACAAAAGTCCCTAACCATGTGGTGGTGATAATGGCAATGCGATGTTTAAGTTAAAAAATACCAAAAATGGTCACAATTATTAGGTTAAGCGGATGCGCAATGCAATGGGGAATATCTGGTAACATGTGCTAAGCAAAGGTGAACCGGTATACTAACGAGACTATTGAAAACTAACAATCAGTGAAACAAAAGATGATGAGCACACGGACAGGCGTCTTACCTCTCCAGAAGACTATGACAAACTGCCACGAGGAAGGCAACCGCTAGGGGCTCCTTGCCTCGCTACGGGGTTTACACACTTCCGGTACCTCGTGCGCGTGAAATATTAATATTAATACCTTACGAAAATGGCACACACTAAATTACATAATAAATTACGTTACATATTTTGCTGATAGTGAATAATGCATTTACAAATGTCTGCTGAAAACATGAAAGAAGACATTGTGAACATTTTAACCCTTGATGGCCTTCGGCACATACTGTACACTGCTGTTTGATACACAATACACTTCGCACTAAATGATTTGGCATGCCTACACACTGGGGTTGCGGAACGATTATGGGAGAGTTTGAGAATGCTTTTGGGTGGGTAGAAAAGGACACACTCGCGCCATTATGGGCTTAACCCATACGCTGGCCCTGCGGCCGGCGTCAAGCTGTGAATGCGGCTGGTAGTTACATTTATGGTAGCTGTAATGGATAAGAAGAACTGTGTTCAGAAGAGGCTACTCGTGTGAGATGCAGCTGGCAGGGCTATTGGAGGATCTAGTACAATCTGTAGATGAAGGGAAGCAAGTGGATGCCTGCTTCATAGATTTAGAGAAGGTGTTTTAAATGGTGCCACATAGAATTTTAATGAGGAAAGTAAATGATCTGCTAGATGACAGGTGGGTGGTGGACTGGATTGGTGAGTTCCTCAAGGGACGGAGCCAGAAAGTGAGAGTGGGGAACACCTTGTCAAAAGAAGGAGCTGTAACGTCAGGGGTGTCACAAGGAAGTATTCTGGGCCTTTTGCTGTCTACTATAATGATAAATTACATGGTAATGGGTGGCAGGAAAAGATTGTTCGCATATGACTGTGTACTGTATTAGGAAGTAGGTGAGAAAAGCAACTTGCAGGCAGACATTAATCGGGTACTGGAATGGATGGCAACCAATGAAATGAAGATTAGTGTCAAGAAAACAAAGATAGTGAGATTCACTAAAAAGAGGGTAAATAGCAGCCAGCCGAATACAAGTACTTAGGGGTGATGTTGCAAGAAGATCTTGGGTGAAGTGGACAGGTGAAGAGGGTGGTTTCTAAGGGAAGAAGGGCCCTGAGAATGCTGGGAAGAGTCCTGAATGGAGTCAGTGGTGGGGTGAAGGAGCAGGCATACACCTCAATTGGTACGCCCGATTCTGGAATATGCTGCGGCAGAGTGGGATCCCTACATGGAAGGGGAGGTGCAGGAACTGGAGAAGGTTCAGAGGAGAGTGGCTAGATGGGTGAAGGGCAGGTGGAGTAGACAAGAACAGGAGGGAGAGGATGAAGGTAATTACAGACCATCGCAGTGATGATGAAGGAAATGGGTTGGAGTACTTTGAAGGATAGGCGAAGGGAGGAGTGGCTTGTTCAGAGGGGAAAAGGGAGAGGGAGGATGATAATGTTAGGTACCCATGGAGGAACGGAGGGAGAGGGAACAACAGTCTTAAAATCCGGAGGGTGTGGAGGAGGATGGAGAGGGGTAAGCAGTCAATGATGGTGAGGTTGGTGAGGGAGTGGACAGCGGCATCATTTCAGGTTTTTCTAGGGGCAAGGGGGGGGGGCAAGATTTTATTTTCTGGCGACAGTGACCTTGTTGCATCTTTTTTATTAATTAAGCATGTATATATTAGATGCTTTAATAATAAAACTTCAGTTTTATGTGCTTAAGTAATCATTATTTAAATTAAAAAATACAAAAAATATATTTATACACATAAAATTCTAAATCCAGGGGGGGGGGCATTTGCCCCCTTCCCTGTGGCCCCAAATGACGCCCCTGGGAGTGGAATGTGCTTAGAGATTAACTGGTGAGGGTTGAGAGGGTTGGCTTGTTCAGGAGAGGTCCGGAGGGAGAGCGAGGCATGTGAGCTTGCCACCGGGCGAACCGGGCGAAAGCCCAACTGCAAGAGGTTATTATTATTATGATTAATGATTTATGACTCGCTCCTTTCAGTACTCTACCGAATTTTCCCAGAGCCGTCCTCCCTTTTGAAACTCCATTTTGCACTTGTTTTTTGCAACCCAAATCATCCTGCAACGCCAAACAAACCTAAGTACTTCTGTGTTGAAATGCGGAATTGGATTTCTTTCAGTGTTCAGAGCACGGCCGTAGAAGAACAGGTCTGGACACTCGCCTGGATATTTGACCCCCTTGTTGTTTGACTGCAGTTCACCAAGTTACCGAGAATATTGTGTTTTATTGGCGCTGATGTTACGGTGTTCGGACTAATCTCCGCCCACTTCCTTTCCGCTAAGATAAACAATTTATCAAAACGTATTTTTTATCAATTTATGAAATACTTTCTCCGTTCACAAATTTAAGAAAAGGCTCCAGCAATCTTTATTTACTTTATAATGTTAACAATGGAAAAAAGTGGACGGAGTTTGTGTCCGACCACCCGGAAAACAGCGCCAAAAAGTACGATCTGTTCTTCTACGACCGTGGTTCAGAGCATAAAAGATAAAGTCATGTATATTTACACCAAGAGTTCACTTGCTCATTGTTTTGTTGTACATAATCAATGCAATGTTGTTCTGATTTGTAGAAGACTGATGACAGAAGTTTTGATCGAGTGTTGTTTAATAAAATAGATTCGGCCAGATTAGTTTGTTAGCCAGTTGAAGGAAATGGCTACGTCAGCGAGGTACTTTAATTGTTGTTTTATGAATTAATTTGTATTTATGTTAGTATAAATTCTTTCCAGATGGTGATAAAGTTCGTCTCGAAATCAGCATTTATTTATTTTTGTTAGTTTCTATTAAATACATTCGTGAGTTGGAATTATAGACTATATATAATAATATGTCTATTACAAATGTTTATTAAATTAAGTGATATGAGTTACACTCGGAGGAAAAAATAATATGTTTTTATTAATGTAATGTATGGTGATATGGTTTAAGGTTATGTCGTAATATTTAACTTTGCAGTATTTTAATGTTTGTACAGGTGCCTTAGAGTGTTCTCACGTTTATAATAACGAATGCTGAAGGACTCGATAAAGTAGAGTTAAAGACATGTAACTTGAGTTAGGTATGACTGTTTGAAAGGTTGAAAAAGTGCTTGCTTAACTATCACTCATGGTCTGTATCTAATTCTCCTTTTACACACTTTCTGTTTGGTGACTTGTGTAAGAACTAAGATGTTTACATATTTTCTGACATTATCTTCTGTTGTAATGCCCAAATCTTCTATATATAAATCAGTGTACACACCACAGATGTTTTGTAATAGGTACACCTAATGTGACACTGCTACACATAGAATACTGTATAGTCAGTAGAGGGTAAGTTTGTCTGATTCTAATGTTTTTCTTTTGAGAAAGTTGTCAACAAAATTGTATAACCTATGTTATTTATTCCAGAAGGTCTGCATTTTAAGGTTTATAGAATGGGGCTACCAGACATCCTTAAGAGAAGCAAAATGTTAATACTGGATATAATAGGTTCCAAATGTGTGTTAGACATCTCATAATATGCATATCAGAATTCCCTTTTGTTTTTGGTTTAGTGGCCTACTCCACTCAATCAGAAATGTGAACATTTAAACTTCGGCTTAGGACTACTAGTATAGACGACTCCCGTAGCAGTTTATAGTTGAAGAATGTAGAATTCTGTTAGTGCACAAAAGCACTGTACTGTAATTTCAGTAACGTCAACTATAATTTCATTACTGTTGATGATCACTGAGGATGGTGTTTGGCTTACTCCTCGTGGATGGCTACAATGACTATTGATAATCCTGAATTCGCTGGAGCTCTGGAGGACATGTAGTGCCAATAAAAACAGATTAAATCCACCTGTACTCTAATAAACTACATCAGAGTGTGTTTACGTACTTGAAAATTGAAGAATAACTGAAAAATTTTATGTTTTTACATTAATTTGTTTTGTGGAATGTTGAACAAAATTTATTGGGAAACAAATATATTTACATTATGAATGTTGGTTGCTTAGGACACCTGTTTGTAAACTAAAAAATTTGGTGTAGTGAGTATTACTGATTATGGAGAGAAATCGTAATAATTTTTGGGAACCACATTTGGAAATAAGTGTTTGATTCATAAATAAATTCCTCGTCTCTGTGTGTGATAAGACTTGTGCATTGTTGGTTTTTAATACTGATAGTTTGCAGGATGTTTATTCACCCTCTTGTTCTCCTCTCTGCGAGGAAATACACAGTCACAAAGCTGAAGTGTTGTGCATCACCTCATATCTGAGCCGTACACCTACTGTGGGCATGGCAGCGTACGTCTATGCTCTCACACTATGTTGTTCAGGTCTCCTTGAACTTGCAACCCACACCACACAGCTCTTACACGTACACAGAAAGTATGGAACCGGGAGTTCTAAAGGCTGTTCGTCACCAGGTAGAAACTGACGGGCGCATTCTCTACAGCTGAGATATAGGTAGCCTATGCTATCAGATTGAAACAGACTGGCATGCTCCCTAGTCGTATATCTACCAATGCCCTCAGCAAGGGGCTTATACAGTTCCTACATGTGACACAGATGGTGCCCATTTGAAACCCTAGCCACACAAAATCAGCAAGGCACTGGGTCAGCACCTACATTTGTGTGTTGTAACTTTTAAATGAGTGTTAGTTGGTAGAGGGCTAACACTGCATGAATCCTTTACAAATGGAATTGGAGATCATTCTCCATAATGTGTTGAATTCCTCCACACTGTTCCTGTTTTTTGCAGCCTGTGTACTATTATTCTGCCAAGGTTTTTCTGAATTATGGATGCTTGCAGTGGCTTCAGTATGCCTCATGTAAAGGCAGCTGGCTTTGGCAGCAAGAAGTGTGCGTTGCTAAATCTGATTCTTGTTAGAAAGTATGTTGCACATGTAAGTGTCTACTGGAGTGTTTGTAATACTCATTTATGGTTATTGCACGCTGTGTACTTGTCTCAACGCTTCATCGCCACTAATCTCTAAGTGCAATGACAAGTATGGTTGTCCACCCATCCCTTCCCCAGCCGCCACCGCTGATCTCCCACTGTGCTAATCACACTTGCGTCAAATAGTGCAGTTTCATTGCTGCTGCCACAATTTTTATTTTACTGCCCCCTCCCTCCCCCTCCCCTAAGGAAAATATTAATTCCTACACCTCTGCCATGAAGGAACATAATATTATGTATGTATAGGCCATTCACAATAAAGTGAGCACTTGGACACCCATCCTTAGATATACTTTCTTTTAATTTGTCTCTTTGTACCACATATAGAAACAATTAGAATAAGAATACTAATACACATGAAAGTTTTTTATATTTACATTCAGAGTAAATACACAAATAGGATGAAGTGGATCTAAATAAGAATGTACAAGTGTTCACATTGTCATGAATTGCATATAAAGTTTAATTGTTACAATAACTGAGGATGCATGTAATACATTGTAATACTTCTTTCATGGTTTCAGATACGACACAAACAAGGTGTGTTGCTACGCACATCCAGACGCTCCTCTTATAGAGGACTACCGCGCTGGAGACCAGATATGTTCGGAATGTGGTCTTGTGGTTGGAGACAGGTAAGACCACTAAAAGCGGTCATTTCCTCACAAGAATTTTAGTTAGTCGAGAATAATTAAGTTAGTATTGTTCCAGAACATTTTGTGATTGGAAACAGGTGGTCAACAAAGTTAAACTACTTAGTGCATGAACAGTGATGTTGCATGTCACATGTAACTGTTTTATGCAAAACTGCTAAACAAATTCCTGGGGACCACTGATTTTCGTGAAAAGATTTTTTCACAACTTTGTTTCAATGCCTTGCAGCACATGTGCAGCTCTGCTTCGTGGTCAATGATTGGATTTTTTTTAACTTTCTGTATCTTGTGGTTCTATCCGCTAATTACAGATGAGTGGAGTTTCAATAACCACGTTCTGATTGGTACAGTCAAATAAGTGACGCCTCTACACACAGACACTGACAATACTACGAAGCAGAGCTATAGATGTGCACATAAAGACATTGAAACAAAGTGTCACAAAAATTTTTTCGCAGACTTTCCAATATATTTATCTATGTTTACAAAAAGTTACGGAAGTGCCTCAAAATGGCTAAAAAGTGCAAACCACTTCATCTAGAAAAATGCTAACCTGATTTGCTTGAAAAAAAAAAAAAAATAAAAAAGGAAACAAAGAAGTATTTGCTTGACTTTGTGTCATACTTGCAAGAAATGTAAGCTCGCATGATGATGCATAATAAATGATTACGAATGAAGACCAAGAAACACAATTGTATTTAGGGCTGTGTGTTTTTATTTATAGCCAGGAGTTGAGCAGACCACAAAGGGAAGAAATATGATGACTGTGATAGCTGTAAATAAATTAGGCTTTACTTTAGGTATTTTTTTTGTCTTATTTAATCAAATAACTCCATCCTTCAGCATACTTGATTTGTAACATTATTAATTTCCTTACACAACAGTGACCGTATTTATCTGTAAATGCAACATGATAAGCTGTTGCTTACCCCTTAAGTTATAACTTACTTTCTTTTTTGCCAAGACCTGTTTGTTCTGATATTGAAACCGTCATGTGAAAACCAAATACCTATGTAACCCCAAAATCAACACTTTTATAAGAGAGAGAGAGAGAGAGAGAGAGAGAGCAAAAAAATTTATACAGTTTACTTTCAATGAATGGAATTTACAAGATATGAGACTTTTGTTTTTAAAAATTTTTTAACATATCTGGAATGAAAGAAAAAACTAAAATTGGAGAAAAAAATAGGCCTAGTTAATACGTCATGTGTAACTTTTTGAAAATTTCTTCCGCAAATTGCATTATCTCTCGCTAGGTTTTCCTGTTTGTCGTAGTCTCGTTTAATTGGAGAGAAGGGGTAGTATGAAAGCAGGAGGAAAGTTTAATGTTTGGTCAACGTTTCAGTAACACATATGAATAAATGAATTATTTTGAGGGTACATATTACTAACTTAAAATGTCCAATATGTGATTGACCCAAAGGTACCTAATTGCTCTGCATTTGACTTAATTTTGCTCATGTACTGTGTAATTAGCACACAAGTTTTTAATATGGTGGGTCTTGAGTAAATTTGAACTTGAGGGTAATAGCATTTTGAATGTTGAAGTAAAAGAAAAATTGTGGCTTGCTTGGAAAATAAGTAGCCAGGTTTTCTCAAAACAGCAATTATTAATTTAATTTTTGTAGTTGAGTTGTGTAATAGAAAGTACAGTGCCCGCACGCTAGGAAAGGTTCTGGAGACGCGCAGCGGAGAAGTATTCCCCTCCTTCCGCAACTAACAGGCGAGACGGTGCGCTTCTGCTGATTGGTTACAGTCGCAAAGACCGCACCCACATTTCAGAGCCCACATCCACTACTGACCTGAGTGATAACATTAGCCAAAGAGCCAAAGAGTAAGTTCCTGTTGGGTG
>PNEQ01105248.1:0-11524 GCA_003012365.1 Medauroidea extradentata
GGTTGTTTGGTTAGGTTTAAGGTTGTTTGGTTAGGTTTAAGGTTGTTTGGTTAGGTTTAAGGTTGTTTGGTTAGGTTTAAGGTTGTTTGGTTAGGTTTAAGGTTGTTTGGTTAGGTTTAAGGTTTTTTGGTTAGGTTTACATTTTTTGAATAGGTTTAGGGTTTTTTGGTTAGGATTAGGGTTTTTGGAAGACCTGAGAAATGCGCGTTTTCTTTCAGGCACAAGCTATAATTCCAGCAACTGTAAGTTCGTGCTACTTTCGCAATTGTCCGTTGACTTAATTGACACTTCCTTGAAGTCGCTGAGCTAGTAATAACAATATAACTAAATGCTGGCAAATTTCACTGTGTCTGCGATTAGCCAATGAACAGCTGTTGTGGGGGCCGCGGTGGCCGAGGGGTCAGACCTCTCGCCTCCCACCAAGGCGATCCGGGTTCGATTCCCGGCAGGGTCGGTCCCCTGATTTTCGTATGTGGGAATCGTGCCGGACGATACCGCTGGTCGGCGGGTTTTCTCGGGGATCTCCCGTTTCCCCGCCCTTTCATTCCGGCGCTGCTCCATTGTCACCTCATGTCACCCTTCACCAGCGTTAAGAGTGCGGAGTAGATAAATAAACGCTGAAAACATCAGTTGATTTCTACGTTTTTTTCGAAGCCGTTATGGATAAAATACTCGATGACAATCCCAGATAATGGTATTTGCCAACTTTATGAGTAAATATTTATCCAGAATTACTAATTCGTTACGCGTGATCTCTTGCGCCGCAGTTAAATGCACGAGGTTCCGGCGTCAGAAATTGTGCCACTGGAAACAATTTTGTTTAAAACGTCGGCTAAAACTATTGTCTAGGATTGCTATTGTTTAATTTTCGCAAATTGGCTTCAAGAAACCTACAGTTATAGATTAATGCTTGTAGCGTTGAATTACGCACCACGCCCTCTTAAGGACCTCGATGTTGAACGCTGACGAAAATATCTCACTCTCTTACTCAACAGCTGTTGTCTACTAGACTGCACGTGTATTCTTGGATGGTAGCCTACATGTCAGTGAATCAACGAATTTTTCCCGTCTCTACTTTTAACATTTGAGAAACGCCTAGTTGCAGTAGAAATATTTTCATGAGAATCAAAGGTGCCTCACGCGCTTATCTGCAGTTCTGCTTCATAATCGGTGGTTTTTATTTATTTATTTATTTTTTTTTAACTGTCAGCGTCTTGAGTTCTACCAGTGAATCACAGCCGTGTGGTGTCGCTGGTACCTTATTGTTAAAAGCCCCGAGTTTGCCGCCCTGCCGGCTATTTCGTTTCTGTATTCCTAACTATTCTCTGGCGGTATCACGCGATTGGTCCTGCATGTAGTTGCTTTTTATATTATTGGCCCAGCACCCTCCAGACGGTGTCAAATACATCAACGGCCTTTGCGATTCTACACGAACTTACGTTTTTTAAATTCTAGCTTGTGGTGGAAAGGAAACGCGAATTTTTCAGGTCTTTACACACAAAGCATTGAAACAAAGTGGTGCAGATTTCGCGAAGGTTACCGTCCCTTGCGAATGGAACTGTATTTGCTCATAAAGACTTTTGTAGTGTGGAGCAGTGGAAGGAAGGAAAAAATCATCGTGTGTAGTGTGTACACAGTAAAACAAAATTTTGTACTTTAACCAAAACACATTTGGAAAGTAATTTTAAGGGCTTGGTTGGGCCCGAGTTTCTCGGCTTTCGATATATATTTTTTTTTTTTTTTAATCCATACGAGAGTCGATATAGTAAAATTGCTTCGTAACTTTTTTGCAAATTGGTTTTACTATGCAATATAATTTTTCGAGACATCCTGTATGATGAGTATAGCTAATTTATCAATTAAAAGGCAATTTCGTTGATTAACTGATTAGCAACTATTTTGCAGTCTTCTGACTCGACAAAATTAGAGTATGCAGTTTAAATCAGTCATAACAAAGTTACGACACGATTTTAGGAAATCGGGCCCCATTTATGTTTTAAAAAATAATTGTCGTTGAATACGAAGAAATTCGGGTCCATGCCCTTAATAAAAATACGTTGTAGGTATAAAATAGAGTTGTATATTTTCCAAAATTTTTGTTTATTATCAAATATGTTTTGCATATTTAAAACTTTACGTTTTACAACAGTTATTTGAAGTGCCATATTTTTGGCAACCATTTTCCAAAAACTTTGAAGGTTATTTTATTAACGTCGAACAATCTGCTTATAAAAGTGTATCCCTTCCTCTAGTGCCCTCAGGTATTTGGAAATTCAGTCAACTTTCATGACCTGCGTCATTCTTGTTACAGTTCCTAGACTGGTAAATGTTCTGACATTAGTTTACAAACTTTTCCTCGTAGAAGCACGAATTTTTTCCCTCTGAAGGCACGCATACAGAAGCCGTACTTGGTTCTGGTACGAGGGGGTTGCTATAGGGGGTGGCTCAGACGACAAACAAAGAAGAGCTCGCGTTGAGAGGCCGCCACCCTTGTTACCACGGCGACCGCCAGTTTCCTCCCTCTTTCATCCCTTCGCCAACCCTCACTTGACAGTCGTTACCACGGCTCGCCGCTAGGGGCGCTGCCCGCGTCATTTGTCGTCTTTGAAATGGGAGTTCGGTGGTCGTCTCCCGAGAAAATTCTGGAATTTAAGGTTAAACATAATGCCTTTTTAGTAGTGTTTTTGTACCTAAAAATTGACTATGCTAATAGTAAATATATTAATAATTTTTGAATATGAAATGTTTCCAATTTTCCGTCCCTTTAAAGAGGGTCTCCTCCCCCGAAGAAAAAATGGATTTTAAGGTGCAATATAGTGTTATCTTAGCAGTTTTAGTAACTAAAAATAGAGTACATGCTACTGGTAAAAATAATATTATAATTTTTCAGTTTGAAATGTTTTCCATTTTCCACCCCTCTGAAGGGCTGGTCCGGGGGTCCTCCCAGGATGCAAAATAGGGCTATTTTAAACTGTTTTCGTAACTAAATATCAAAATTTACACAAGTGAAAATATTACAGATTTTTTAATATGGACGTTTTCAATTTTTTGGGGCCTAAAAAAAGGGGGGGGGGGGTTCTGACCCCACTAATCCCTTCCACCTAGGCTACGCCCCTGCACTTCTGTATACCTAAATATTCTGTGGCAAGGCGCAAGTGATCAAGGGCTCATTACCCTGAAATCGAGCACAACCCTGGAAGGCGACGGTCTGAGGCAACACTTCTGTTAGGCTATCAGGCGAGGATGATACTGTGTAGGTTCGCCATTCCCTTCCGCGTTATGGGGTGAAGAGACAGACAGAGCATCCACTTCTGAGTGAGAGATTTTTGGTCAACACTTAACATCGAGGTCTTGAGCACTGGCGAGGGGCGACATGAGGTGAGCATGGAGCAGCGCCGGAATGAATGGGTGGGGGAAACGAGATGTCCCCGAAAAAACCCGCCGACCAGCGTGATCGTCCGGCACGATTCCCACATGTGAAAATCCGGGGATCGACCCCGCCGGGAATCGAACCCGGATCGCCCTTGGTGGGAGGCGAGAGGTCTGACCCCTCGCCTACCGCGGCCCCACCCACTTCTGAACTCGGGGAGGTAGCATTAAATATCATCTCCTCTGCCGGGATTCGGACCCGGGACCCACCGACCAGGAGTTCTAACCACTCAGCCAAATGGTCGTACCTATGTACCAATGTTTGAAATAAATTGCAAAACTATATTTGCTAGTTAAAATAGCATTCTCAAACATATAGAGACACTGATTTTTGTTGAAAATAAATTTTCGTTCTGTAATTCAATTGCCTTACGTTCACATCGGCAGCTGTGCTTCATGATTATTGGCAGCGTATATTTGTACAGACGCGTCACTCATTTAACTGAAAGTAACAACTGCATGTGGCGCAAACTGACAGTACAATAGTACAGTTTGTATAAATATGTCATAAAAACCTAGAAAATATGTAAAGAAATACCCTAAAATGCTGTGTTAAAAGAATTTTGTTGGGTAGAGGGTAGGGGCGGAAAAAAAAATGTTTTTAATTATTGTTATTTACACGAGTAATAGTTTGTTTTGTAGACACACATTGTGACTATTTTCTACTATACTGAACATGTTTGAACTTTCACATTTTTTTGTATAACTGCATGCCAAAGTGCAAATTTATATTAAACAGTATCCTGCACAAAGGCAAATCTAACTTACCGAAAGGAAATAATCCACTCTGAATGAAGTTTTCACGGGCTACGTTATGATATACATAAAAACGCCATATTATCATTTTTGTATTTAAAAAAAACTGAGTTTGAAATATATAAAAAAAAATCGCCAGTCTTCTGAAATAAGTGGAATAAGTGAAGATGAGCGATCGAGACAGAAGGTCCGGCTAGCAACAGCCGTGGAAGAGAGTGTGTGTTGTGGGTGGGAGGGGGGGTGGGGGTGGGGGCCGGGACAGTGCAGGGGTGGCCGCCCTCGCCGGCGCCAGGGGTGGCGTAGAGGCGCCTCCCACCCATGGTCCAGGGGGTTGACGAGACAAGAATGCACGATTAACGACATCCTCACTAGTGCGTGCTGACCGCGGCGTGTCGTTGGCCGACCCAAACATACGTTATTCTCCCGAGAATTGAAGGGTGTGGGGAGAGACATTCTAACCCACTATGTATCACAACTGAGTTATGTACGTTTAAAGACAAGGTACAATTTGACTAAGAAGTATAATTAAAATCATCAATTGTTTATAAATCATGTTTTTGGTTCCTATAGCATTACAACCCCTGATAAAATAAACAATTTCACAATTTTATATATATATATATATATATATATATATATATATATATATATATATATATATATATATATATATATATATAAATTGTGTATTATATAAATACACGACTATTTAATTGTTGTAATAATCTGTGAAAGTGTGGCCTGCAATGGAATCTACTGCATTATGCTACCATTTGTGGTCATATTGCTTAATGTATTATATCGTTATATCGGAATGAATATACAGTATGAGATTACAGTTGTGTTCCTGCATAATATTGAAATATTATAAATAAAAAAAGTGTGTCACCATTGTCTTCCCCCATGCGCTTCAATTAAGGGGTTTACACAATTAAAAACTTAAGCAGTCGGCCTTAGAATTTTTTTCCATTACTTTGATTTGAACCGAAATATGCACAATGAAGTTGTTAACTGCTTGCTTAAACTCGGCAGTATAAATCATAAGTTTAACTAATCAGAGTACATGTTTTGGTATTCCCATGATGCCATTCGTATTTTACTAGAAAACCACCATCTTGATTTAACCTGTAAAAGGGAACACAAGACGGGGTATTTTGAATGAAAATAAACGTAATTTGCCGTATAATTTATGTTGTTAAGTGTAAATACTAGAAAGGTCTAGTTTATATGCCTCGCAATGATTATTTACTTATTATTTTACTAAATGTTTTTAATGATACAAAAAATTCAACATTAGAAGTTTGTTTCTATTGGCGGACTTAGGCAGTAACCTCGCTAATTGTGCACGCTCAATTTTTTGCTACTCTACTGCTAATTTCTTATTCCTTTAAGTTTTTAACTTTGTAAATTCCTTAAGGTTACCGCCTTTCATTGCCGTCGAACGATGTGCAGAATTTCGGCCGTTTCTAGATTATTCGTAAACTGTTCATCGCACTTAGTGATGTCTGCTTAGCAATAACATTTAAAAAACGTTGCACGTGCATACCCATTTCAGGTTCACTATCACTCCTTAGAGCATATTTTACAACGGTCGAAAATGGCGGAACTGGGACTATTTGTGGTCTTTTTTATATGTAAATCTTAACGCAGAATATTAAGGGTATTCAAGTGCGACAAATTCATGATTTTATATTTTTATGAAATATTATTAGTTTTGCAGACGATACTTGCGAGTACATTGTACTCTTACGAAACAATTTTAGCTCGTATAGTTTTCTCATAACGGGATATCAAAAAGTCAAAATTTGGTTTGTTACACTGAAAACCAACTGACCTACTTAAACAAAATAATTCTCTGTGAACTTACATCCCATGAGCTATGCAATAAAACTTTTAAACAATCTCACAACGTAATATTTTGAATTTAATAAAAAATCGTAAAAATACAAAAAAAAGTTGCAAATTCAGTAATTTTTTTTAAATACAAAATCATTTCGCAGGATTTTTTCAAATGTTTAATTGCGTAGTCTATGGTATGTTATTACACTGTGAATTATTTCACGTACGTAAGTAAAGTGGTTTTCACTATTTGCATGGCAGCAGAACGTGCAAACTTTGACTTTGACGCACCGTTATGAGAAAACTACGAGAGCTAAAACTGTTTCGTAAGAGGAAAGTGCACTCACAAGTATTGTCTACAAAACTAACGATATTTCATATAAATATAAAATTATGACTTTGTCGCACTTGAACACCCTTAATGGCTAGGCGTGTACAGTACACCTTCGTCTTTAATAACACGTCATAAAATGGTAGGGTCACTGCTGAACGTCTCATATAAGAGGAGTTGTCAGTAAGAAGACAGCACGCCAGGTCAGTGACTTGCCTCGAACGCGCAAAATTGGTTCACCCAGACGGCCACTTTAAGGCCCCTGCCTACCAAGTTTGCAACCACATAGTTTAAATAGAGGTTCGATGATAAAATTATTTCATTCTCAATCGGTCAATTCCTGCAATGGGCTAGTATTACAACCTTAACAGTTTTTGTGGGCATACGCTTTTGCAAGCGAGCTGCAGAGAAATCCACAATAAAACAGAAATGTCCAATAAGGGAAAAAAATTCCAGTGTTTATCTATTGCCAACAAACGTATGATAACCTACATATAATTCCGGAAGTATGACTAAATTACCTTGCGGAATTATATTCGTGTTATATGTTAGTTGACAACAACTTATACTGGCTTTAATTTTTATTTATTTATTTTTTTTACTGTTGGTTTTTTTCTCTGCAACTCTGAATCATTCGCTTGCAAGACGTACAGTATATGTCCACAAAACGGTTCAGTTGAGATCAATTTTGAAATATAACTCTTTGATACAAAAGTACTCTCCGTGCACGTTAAAATCTTAAGAGGGCGTGGTACATAATTCAACGCTACAAGCATTAATCTATAACTGTAGGATTCTTGAAGCCAATTTGCGAAAATTCAACAATGGCAATCCTAGACAATAGTTTTAGCCAACGCTTTAAACAAAATTGTTTCCAGTGTTACGAACTTCTGAGGCACAATCTCTGACGCCGGAACCTCGTGCATTTAACTGCGGCGCAAGAGATCACGCGTAACGAATTAGTAATTGTGGAAAAATATTTACTCATGAAGTTGTCAAATACCTTTATCTAGGATTGTCATTTGAGTATTTTATCCACATTGGCTTCGAAAAAAGCGTAGGAATCAATTGATGTTTTCAGCGTTTATTTATCTACCACGCACTCTTAAGCAGTAAGTATTAAGTGTTTCCGCTGTAGAGTATGTACATTTTAAAATCTAATAATTTAATATTCACTGACTACCTGTGGTTTATTTCACTTATTGAATTCGTTGTAATTGTTCCGTGGAGAATTAGTGACAAACTACTGGTGCAATTTCTTAAGTAGGCCTACTGCCGACTGATAATTTTTTTTTCATATTAACGTATGAAATATAATTTTAACCTCAAAAATATTATGAGCTGAATTTATCACCCAGCTCCACTAATTGCCAATATATTACCCACAGCAACACACTGAAAAAAGAGTATAGTTGTACACTTTAAAAAATAGTTTGTAAATTTACCAGACGTGCGTACAGGAGCGCTAAGAAAGTAGGTATGGTAGAACAGTTTCCCAGACATCCATGGTAACACTCCTAAACCTTTTCATAAAACAGTCAAATGCATACTGAAGTTACCAGACTTGTATTGTAACAAGTGTAAGATTTAGCTTATTTACAAGACGGAAGTATGGTAACTGTCATATACTGCGTCTGGGATAATAACTTCCTAAACATTTGAGGAAGTTTTTTTACAGTGTAGGTACCATATTTGTGTTAAAATAGGAACAACAAAACAGTTTGGTTGTTGGTACTACTCAGGAAAGTTCCTTCAATAATATATTTTGTAGACGTTACCATCTGGTTTGTAAAAGCAACTAGGCTCTTAGTTTCTTCTACAAAACAGTTTGTTGAAGGAACTATCCAGAGTAGTACCTACAACCAAACTGTTTTGTTGTCCCTATTTTAACACAAGTATGGTATCTACAATTAGTCTATACTCTTTTTTCAGTGCATCAGCCAATTAATTTACGTAATACAATGCCACTGTTATTATTCCGTCGACCCGCATCTTACATAAAGCTGTCCTTACAAAACTTGGCAAGCAAACTTCGGTTAGTTACTGACGAGACGAACAGGCGATTAAATTTTCAAACATAAAATAAGACGTGCAGCACCATCCTCAGGCATAACAACTCAATTTTACAGCTTGTGTGCGTGTATATATAAACATGTTGAAAAAGTACCTGAATTTATAGCAAGAAATTGCTGATTTTCAGCAATTGTTTTTGTATACAAAAATGTCAATGCTGTATTTTTATACGTGTCTTGATGTAGCCAGTGGCACTGTTCTTCAGCGTGAATTATGTAATTTCTGTAAGCCAGTTGGTTTTCGTTTTTTTTTTTTTTTGTATGAAACAGTTTTATTCAAATTTGGGCTTTAATATGTCACTGTACAGACACTACAAAGCTATAACTAGAGACGGGAAATATTCGCGTGTTCACTGACATGTAGGCTAGCCTGCAAGAATATATGTGAACTGAAGCAGACAACAGATGCACATTAGCTGCTATATACGTATTAATTACATTTATATTACTGGCTCAGAGACTTTCAGGAGGTGGCATGTAAGTCAGAGGGCAGTTACGAAAGTGACGTTACAGTTGTTGCAATTCTAGCTTTAGCCCAAATGAAAACGTGAATTCTAGCTATAACATTTTCACTGCTGTAAAAATAGTGATATGTACGTCTACAAAACAACCTATATCTCGTATGACAAAATTATTGAAACAACATTTTGCGTCTCTTCTCCCCGAAACAGAGATTGTCGTTACTCGTAGAACGGAATGTAGTGGTCTGGGGCGAAACTGTTGTTGAGGAAGCATACCGGAGTCTAGCCTGAATTCGCGAATACCAATCCTCCCACTTTTTATTTCTCGTGTAGTTTAGGATCAGGTCTAGCAGGTGAACAGATGCCTGACAGACGTGAGATGTGCGACGGGCGGGCGTTAATGAAGACAGTGTTTATATAGCGTTACACGGGCGACATGTGGGTTTGCTTGTCGGAGGATGACGCACTGCTTGTTTCTAAACTACCTGTTTACAACCTGCCGCGTGGGCTGTTAATATACAGCCGTTTACATGCCGACCTCAGACGGCCGGGGGAACCTGTCGTACCGTATTGCTACAGGCACGATTATTTCGCTTATTGATTTTAGGTCAGGTTGAATGCCAATATTTTATACTTCACTACTCCTTCTGTGGTTAGACGACACCTGTTTCAACACATCTTTGACGACTGTAAGCCAGTGATAGATAAGGAAACAAGTCGTGGTGGTAACACGTGATTACAAGCCAATGGATATGTGACTTTGACCAGTGTGTGTATAGGTCTGAGAAGTCTAGGCTGTTGCCAGATTAATACGCGAAATACTCGTGCCTATAATTTTTGTTGGTATATTTTACTGCGAACACTTACACGAGCTACATACATCAACGAGTTCTTTACGTCCAATAATTGCGCTATTATATTAAGTTATTTTTATATCTGCTTTCCCTCTGGTCAGCCAATATTCTAGAGTTCTTGAACATGTTAGAGTATGAGAAATTTTGGTCAGCGCTCAACATCGAGGTCTTTAGCGCTAAGTGAAAACAAGAGGCACGAGTATTTCGCGTGTTCGTCTGGCAACAGCCTAGACTTCTCAGTTCTATACGTGTACCGGCTGAAGCCTAGTATCCATTGGCTTCTATCAGTACAAACGTGTAGCACGTGATTTCCCCACGACTTGTTTCCTTATTTATAACTGGCTTGTAGTCGTCAAATGTGTGTTAAAACCGCTCTCGTCTAATCACAGGAGGAGTGAAATATACGTTATTGACGTTCAACCTGACCTAGAGTCAATACGCGATATAATCGTGCCTCTAGTGATGACATGATGCAAGTGTGGAGCAGCGTCGGAATGAGAGGGCGGGGGAAACGGGAGATCCCTGAGAAAACCCGTCGACCAGTGGCGTCGTCCGGCATGATTATAACGTGCGAAAATCCCAGGGTCGACCTAGCCGGGAATCGAACCCGGATCGCCTCGGTCACCGTGGCCTCTATGTTAATTAGAACAGTGCGTATAGGCGGTTCTCTATAAAATGAGCACTTCTATAGAAGAAATTTTTGTCTGGAATAATAATGAAGAAATATCATTTAACATGACCACAGAAGTTAAGGTTTTAGTACTGTTCCATCTGTACACTTTGATTGTTACTTAAGAGGCTTTGTTCATATTAGAAAGTGACAGGAAACTATGAATTTTCAGAAATGGCAAGAGTAAGTAGAGTTGCAAAAGTGCTGAATTTATCCTGAACCACATCATAATAAAGCTGTGTAGAAGCACATCGAACGCGGGAGTTAGTGTAAACAGGAAAATATAAATATTTACATCTCCTCTCAGGCATGCTTTGTTGTCCCATCCTTAATAAATTAACTATAATGTTGAAACTGCATTTTTTACATTGCAGCATTTTTTGCCATGTTACTGAGGTTAAAATACAAACCATGCCATTTTAAATACCTGCTTAACTTATAAAATGGAAATTTTAAATGTATCTTTCATAAAAAAAAGTCTGTGCGAATTTTTATCATCCTTTTTGGTTAGGTCATAGTATGTTCCCTCGTGAAATTACCTCCCCCCCCCTTTTTTTTTTTTTTTCGTCCGCGTGGCCCTTCCTCTAGCAAAAACTGTACTGTACTGTTTCTGTAAGTAGCTCTGAGCTCATTGAAGCAAATAAATAAATAAAAATTCGTCCATTGCGAATTAATTAATTTTGTCAGACAGTTCGTATAAGCTAAGGGATTTTTTTTTTCGAACACGAATACATGAAATGTACGAAGCTAATATTTTACTTCAAAACACAACTAGCGTAAAATTTGTGTTTGTTTGTACACTGGCGTAAATTTATTTGTTTTTTTTTTTACGTGTATTAATTTATTGCGGGAAATAGTTGAGTGTTTACTAGATTTTTATATGTGTCTGATTTTATTTATTTATTTCGTTATTCGTTAATTCTCATGTTAGTGAGCATTTTGTTGCACTGTGTAAATCAATTGTCGTCCGGTACAATATTTTTAGACGTATTTTAGCACCGCTCTATCTAGTAATTATGTGTTGTGAACATGCAGTACTTCACCCGCAATATTACAAAAACATATTAGATTTTAACGGAATTTAGTATAAAAATGCAAATAAATAATTATGT
>PNEQ01105248.1:11624-70632 GCA_003012365.1 Medauroidea extradentata
TATATATATATATATATATATATATATATATATATATATATATATATATATATATATATATATATATATATATATATATATATATATATATATATATATATATATATATACACACACACACACACACACACACACTTTATAGGTGTTTAATTTAGGTTGCTAGAAAAACAGTTCGTGGTACGCGGCACAATAATTATTGTATGTGCGTTATGTCACTGGTTGCGGTTTTGTATCATATTTGTGGTATGTGAGGTAAGTCACTGGTTACAGGTAAACGATTTGTGGTGCAAGGTTTTATAAACGTGGCATGCGATATTAATCACTAATTGTGTAAACAATTTGTGGTATGTGTTACCATAATTGTGGTGCGTGATGTAAGTCTGTGAGAGCGGCGGTGTGCTGGGTTTCAGCGTCGGGGTCGGGCTCTGTGATAGGGCGGGACCCGCTGCCGCCGCGTTCCGTGTCCGCCACCTCGCTGCAGCCCCAGGCGTTGACGCCGCCTCCGCCGCCGCCCCCGCCGCCATCCGTGGCCGACGACAAGCTGCCGGAGCCGCCTCGCAGCGCCGCCGCCACGCCAGTCAAGACTGCCAACCACGTGGTGCAGGAGGCCGCGGAGCCACCCGATACTCAGGGCAAGAGGGTGAGATATCTCTCATTCGCTCACCTTCCGTCTGTCTTTCACTTCCCCTTCATTGCTCACTTCTCCTCACTGTTACCTCTCCCCTCACTTGCTTAGTTTCTCTCTCTTTTACTTCACCTCCGTTGCTCACTTCTCAGTTGCTTGTCTCTCCTCACCTGCCCACCACCTCTCATTCGCGCATCTTCCCTCACTTGCTCCTCTACCCCTCACTTGCTCACTGGCTCACTTTCTCTCTCTTTTACGTCACCTATGTTGCTCACTTCTCAATTCCTCTTCTCTCCTCACCTGTCCACCACATCTCATTTGCCCACCTCCCCTCATTTGCCCACCTCTCCTCATTTGCTCACCCCCCTCACTAGCTTATCTCAACTCACATAATCATCTTCCCTACCTACCGTGTCACCAAAGTGGCGAACCTTGCAGATAATTCACTTCTCTCCTTTACTTTTCTAAAACCACGTTTACTCTCAGATACATCCTGCATATCTGAGAATTAAACTTTAATATGTTTGAAGGACAGTTTGACAGAAATCATTTGTGGCAAAGAAAAATGCAGGACTCAAGAGTGAATGTAAAAATTCCTTAATTTGTTTTTTTTAACTACCTTTTTGGTCTTTTTGCACCACAACCCTTTATATATCTTGCAATTGTATCATATCCTTTGATACACTTGACTTTCATACACTTTTTCAAGAACACATTATGTATGAAAGTAGAGAATTGCCTGCAGTTATAGAAGACCTTTGTCTGCACATGTCATGTAAAATTCAATCAAAAAATGCTGGAGCGGCTGAACAATTTGCTGCCTTCATAGCTGCAAATATTCATTTGATTCATTTAAGTGGTTTCTTACTTACCAATGGTTCACTGACAACAATAGTAACCTGAAGCCAGAGCTAAGGAGGGTAGGGCCTCGACCAGTTCTTCAGACTGCTGTGATAAGCATTTTCAAATTTGTCAGCGATGACATGAAAAATGCGTTGACCCAAAAGTTATGTTTATTAAATGCAAATGTAAAATATGCAGTATTGTAGGAAAAATAAAAGTTTAACTATATTGCATTCTTCTTACTCTTATTTTTTATTACATTCATTGTTAGATAATAGTATTACTGAATTCTTGTAGGTAAATAAAGTTCAGTGCGATATATTTTATGTTTCTGTCTTGCAAAATTCATTCCATCTGTTCAATTTGGAGAGGGATAAAAGCACATATATTTTAGGTACAGTATGTATTTAAATATATAAAGAAATGGTTAAGTGTTAATGCTTAAGGCGGCCGCCTACCTCACGCTTCAAACGCATTACAGTGTTTTCGTAAACAGGTTTTTTCTACTAAACAATTCCACTTGTGCCAATGTGCCAACGTACGAAAAGAAAACACATTTCAGACAAGGTCAGAACCTCATTGTTAGGACACTATGCATATTAAAAACAATTTTTCTAAGACCTCCAACATGGCTAAAAATGGCATTTTCGGACTGCCGTACTTCGAAATGTACTAACCTGATGTACGTGAAACTCGGATTGCAATGTGCACTGAATTTTGCTACAGACTTTCCACCAATAAAATTATATGGTCACTGCTTAGTGTCCCATATTAAAAACTGTTTGGTGGGAATCTTACACGCTAGTCCAGAGCTTGGCTCGTTGAGGCGATGCTGCATTTGATGCACGTTTCAAGGTCGACCTTATGTCTCCGTCATTTCTAAGTCTGTAATGCACAGGTAGGCGGTACCCTTAAGCTATTAAAGGTATCAGACACTCTGGTCAGATATACTACCAAAAACATTATGTTATAGGTAAAATGTTTGCTACATATGACTTTTAGAGAGAGTGGAAATTCTGAAAATATATGTCTACTAAAATAACATTCCACTTACATAATTGAATGACCAATATCTGACATATTACAATAGACAAATCACAAATGTCTAGAAGTGGCAGGTCAAACCTCTCATTGGCCCTGACAAATAAAGATTATTTTAAAATTATGTTAGTGTTATCGTCGACAGCGAGGTTATTAGAGACAGTTACTTTAACTGTACAAACGACAAGAACTGGAAAGGAAATCGGCCATGGCCTTTGTTGAAGAACCATCCCAGCATTCGTCTGGAGCAATTTCGAGAAACAGTGGAGAACTAAATTCAGGATGGTCTGAGCCAGGGATCAAACCCAGGTCCTCCCAAATATGATTCCAACGTTTTACTGTTGAGGCCACTTTGCCCGATTCAAATTAATACCTTTTGTCCTGTACACTCTTCATCACAACTTTCAAGTAGCCATCTTTTTTCCTGATAAACCACTGTGGTGTATAACAAGTAAAATGTCAGTTAATTTAAAATTTTAATTACGGTAAAAAAATTATAGGATTCCTACGATGTTAAAAAGAATAGTAGAAATTCACAGATGCATACGGGATTGTTAAAACTCTACACTGGTGTTACTGTTTGAATGAGCCAATGAGAAGAATGGTATGCTGATACTGAGCATTTGTTAGTTTCTGCTAACAACGGAACCATACCGGATAATCGTCATCTGATTGTATAATGTGCAGAATGCTACCACATTTTGGAAACTATTTTGGGATCAAATATTTTTACAGTTTTATGTTCCCTTTGATATTATGTTGTGTGAAGAAATCCTTGATGATCGGCTGCCCATCTTATACTGTATTATACATGCTAGGAAAACAAGAGTTAGTGTAGTGATGCATTTTAAATTAAATTATCTCTTGATGAAACATGATTGATTATATCTTTTCTGAATATCTCATCCATTCCCTAGTCTGCCAAGTCCCTGTAGGCAGTTGGGGATAAAGTGAGCACTCAGAAAAACCCTCTTAAATTTCTATTTCCAGCCAATTTGTATCTTTCTGCGCGTAACAGCTAACAACGGGAAACGTCTAACCTCTCTCGACACGTCATGTAATGTTTGCGCGTGTAAGACAAATTGTGCAGACGGTAGGAACCTACATTGTTCGACAAAAAAAATTTATTAATTGTATAAAATACAAATATGTTGATTTTGGAGTATTTTATGCCAGTGTTGTTGTATTAAAAATGTGAATACACAGACCTATATTCAGTAATCCGCTGCCAACCATACAAGCAACGATGAAACTATTGTTAATGCCGAATTGTACGCAGTAACAACTACTAACATTTTTTCAAAGGTTAAATTTTTAGTGTTCACTTTATCCCAAACGATCTCTACCATAGTTCCGCAGTGTTAGAGGAATGTCGGGTGCTGTGGACAGGCTGGCAACACTGGGCCATGGAACCTGAACGTTTCTGCGGGGGAGCTGCTGGGACGTACCCACGAGGAGCTGGTGCTACTGCTGATACAGCTGAGGCGGCAGAGCGCGGGTGTGTGCAAGGCTATGGAAGCCTGCCACGTAGAGATCGAGGCGCAGGTTTGTCTGCA
Source organism: Medauroidea extradentata (assembly GCA_003012365.1). Taxonomy (NCBI): domain Eukaryota; kingdom Metazoa; phylum Arthropoda; class Insecta; order Phasmatodea; family Phasmatidae; genus Medauroidea; species Medauroidea extradentata. The sequence goes on from PNEQ01105248.1 coordinate 15,690, forward strand.
GGTGCTGCTGTCGGTGGTGGCGGTGGTGCCTGTGGTGCTGGTGGTGGTTCCAACTAACTTCTCCCCTTCACGGCCACTGAATGTCTACCGGCCGCCCCTTTCTCTTCTGTGTGTCGGTGGTGGATGTGGCTTTCTTTCCAGCTTTCTTATTATTATCTGAAACTCTTAAAGTTTTATTGATTTATGTATTTTATTTGTTGGGCAGTTAACATGCCGTCACACAGGCCAAACATACAAATATGAATGTACGTTTTGTGCATTCCATGTTAAAATTATATTCAAGTATACTGATTAGTTTCCAAGACAACAGAACACATGCAAATGCTTATATGAAGTTTTCTCAGAGTCAATGCACTTCTCATAACTTCCAGATTTTGAAGTCACATGTCGCCACAAGATGGTTTCCAAATTGTTATCAGAAATTACAGGTTCATTGCACAAAAAAATTAGTACATCTGAGAGTAACACACACGTGATGTTGTAAAGGATGTTGTTTTACAGATATCGTCAAGTTCTATAAAATAAAATACTCACAGTGACAGTAGGGATAGAACTCGATTGAAGTACAGTATTCAAAGTAAAACTATTAAACAAATATTCATTAAAATCTTAAAACTTTCAAAGCAGCCTTAATGATACGTAATGAGAATAAACAATACATCTAAAAAAGTCCTCTATGCTACCAGCAGAACGAATGTGGAAAATGAGGGTGAGTCTATTTCCGCAGGCAGGTAATAGTAACATCATCTGTATTATATGTTTAGGGTAGTTACACTACCACAATTTTTTCACAAATGTTTTCTCAGCTCATAAGCTACGCAAAACAAGATAATGGATTGCATGTGGTCCTTATGTTGCAGTTTGCAAACCCCATATTGATAGATTTTTTATTAAATTTTTTGTCTGGATCTTACAGGTTTTGTGGCCTTCGTATACTATCCTTCAGTCTGTCCTCTTTTTAGTCGTTGTTTGAACAGCAGTTAGTTGTAACTCTTTGGCTTACTTTACCTTAGTTTGTGCTCCATGTATGTGTAAATGTGGTTGTGTCTGTCAGTAAAACATTGTGTCTGTGTACTAACAGTGTTTTTTGTGTATTTTATTTACCTGTGTTTAATTTTGGTTACAAGTAATTACTGTAGTTGTTTTGTTTTTCGTGTGACATTTGTTTCTCATTTTTAAGATATTGTTTGTGTGATTATTGAGACGTGTGTGCAAAATTTCTTAATAGCAGTGAATGCAGCCTCCAATAGAAAATTGTTAGCATCATTGCTTCGAAAAAATCTGAGCATTAAAACCATGTGCATTGTAGGGAGGGCTTAAGTAACTATCTCACTTCTAAATTGCCAGTGCTGTTTATATACAACAGTAACGTGAAGAGATATATTTTAGAGGGTGCTAATTGTTTAGTAGGTGGACCATGCAACTCCCTTGGTACTTCAATGATTAAAACAATCTTCTTATACAAAAACTTTAATAACGTTTGAGCGGTTTACATGATAATACAATTATTTCGGTATGTTTCTGCAAAGTGTCTAACACAGTGAATCTGGAATAGAATCTATTATAATTTGAATTATTTTAATGGATTATGTCGAACTTGATTACAGCTTCATTTGTATAGGATTATCCTGACACAAGTACAGACTCATGATACTACTTGCATACAAAATTTAAATGATGTAATTAAATATTTTGAATAAATGATTGCTAATAAAAGCACTAAAATGTTTTAATGCATGTCTAAAATATTTTCTTCAAATATTCACCGTAACCGTTGGTGTCATTATAAATATTTAGTAAGTAGGCCTATGTAATAACACACGTACATCTGCTAGTCAAAATTAAACTGTTACGCATGTCTGTGTTTTCTGTTTGTATTGAAAATTATTTTTTTTGTGTTTAAACAACTACTAGTTCCAAATATGCTGCAGTAAAGTCAGAAAATGGAAGACACTGATACATTACACAGTATGATATTCTATATGAGCAACAAGACTAGTGCAGTGAAAAGCCGTAGTGCTACGCTTGTGTAGTACAATGTTCATTACACAGGACAGAGGGAATCTGCCGGTCTCTTGAACCTACGTATAAGTAAAGTAACATTATTTTTATGTACATTCCATCGTTTAGAATTGTTGTATTATACCAGTGTTTTTATTTTGTCCATTATGTTGGTTATTATGTTGATAATGTTACCCTTCCAACTAAGATAAGATTTGTTTTTTTTTGCTAGAATACCTGATGTGTATAGCAGTTTTGTTGCTGGTCCAACATGTGTGTGTATTTTGTCAGGCAAGGTTAGCCGAACTGGACGCCCCTAGGAGAATGGAGCACCTCCAGAAACTGGAAGAACTGAAGAAACATCTGCTGGATCTGGAGAAACAGGTACACCCCAGCAGTAATTGTTTAAGTAAAAAAAAGTGACTAGGTAACTATTAGCACTGAGTTATTTCTGCGATACACTGAGCTAGGTTATAAGGTTTCTTTTCTAATATTGTGCTGCGGAATCATTTTTCTTGCACAACTTTTTAAAATATACAGCATTTGACCTTGCTAAAAAATGTATGTTCTGAAGCCACAATAAAATAGATATATTTTTGTTATTTTAATCTTCATAAGGCGATCGTTAAGCGTGCTCACTATACTATTAGCAAGCTTAAAAAAGCATGGGCATTCATGGAATTTTCATGCTGATAAAACAAGCTTAGAAAAGCATGGGTGTTTAAAAATTAATTTTGAATATATTTTTACAATGACAGTTTCATTTCACAGAACCTAACTGAAAAATTCATAGTATAAGTTATTACTAGAGCCACAATTTTGTTGTGAAAGTATTTTTACATTATTTTGTTACATTACGTCACGTGCACATTGGTTGCTTTGCTTCATGGTTACTAGCAGCATGTCTTTGTTCAGATGTCTCTAATTTGACTGCCCCAATCATAATATGGTTGTTGTGGCGCCATAAATTTGTGATTTGCCTGTACAACTCGAGATAAGTGAGAGTTAAAAACATCAAACCATTGACCATGTAGTAGAGCTGCAGATGTTCACATAACGCATTGAAACTAATTGGTGGAAATATCTTTTTGACAGAAAATCGTAACCCTAGTTATAACTGCAGCCATTTCTCAGAACATGGGGGGATCTTTGTCTTTTTTTTTTCTCCTTGGATTTAGACATCTAGAGTAGACTGTACCATGATGAACAAAATAAAAAAAAAGTCACTCTCTTGTTTAACTCTGCAGTCATGAACATTGTTTGATATTGGATGCAGTCATGGAGGTATTAGTGTACAAGAGATGGCATGTTGGGACTTACTTTAAGTGGACGTATATATGCCAGATTTGTGCAAACAATTCTTTATTGTTGACCAGTACACAGCATCGAGTAGATTGAGTAAGGTTTTCATTAGCACCTCGTATGGTACTGATACTGTAGAATGAACAGATTTGAATCAAAACAGGTACGTGCATTGAATTCGGGTGTAAAAAGCGATCAGGTACGTGAAATACATCTGCTGTTACATTTCATGCGTAAAAAGGTCATGTTTTACATTTGCATTCTGTAAATTATGTGGTTAAACAATTGTTTATGTAGATAAACCTAGCGAATTAACCTGAAAATACCACCCCATATATTATTTATTTATGCATATGTACGTCACTGACCATGTGTAACTGCTTGCTAATTGCAATAAAACAAACAAATTTGTACACACAGTGTTAAATAAATAGCAGAAACTAGCATATTCGTAAATGTATTAAGTTTGTTCAACAATGATTTCCATGCACAAAGAGTTGGCGATGTCGGTACTCACGGAAATGTGTTTCAAAATGCAATCATGTTGTTGAGTTTTAATTTTATTTCAAAATTTTGTTCTCTAAGCAATGTAGACTGGGATAAACATGGCACATCTACTTTTATAAATAATTTTTACTATATTGCTCTTCAAACTTGGAGTAAAATACATTGGCTCTTATGGCGGAAACAATGTTTACGGGCTACAGTGACACGTGTATAAACGTTCAAGCTACAAGGACACAAATGCACTGACTTGAAGTATTTGCCTGGGTAGTATACGGCATGGCCACCCCCTGGATGCAGTGTTGAGTGTGTGATTGTGTTATGTCTGTCGCAGTACGAGAAGGGCAAGCCACTGGTGAACTTAGTTGACAACATGGTGAAGCTGGGGTCGCTGTACCGTGGCGGAGGGGCGCCGCCTCCCGGGGTGGAGTCCCCTGCCGTGCGGGACCGGCTAGAGTTCAACCAGAAGGTGCAGGAGCAGCGTCTGCTTGCACAAGAGAGGCGCGACTGGGACCGTCTGTCCCCGGACCAAGGCCAGCTGCAGGTTGGGCAGCATTCATGACTTGACACACAGTAGCACTTTGCTTTCTCAAGTACATTGTTTAAATACGTATTTTTGTGATGTAGACATACCGTTTGGAAAAATGGCAACTGTAACATTAATGCTGTATTGTAAATTTAAGAAATAAAATTAACTGAAATATAAAATTGTATAACTATACCCGATGAATGGGGCAAGGAGTACATCCACTATGAAAAGGAATGTTTGAAGTAGTCGTGGGAACATCCCACTATCAAGCTCGGGTCTACTAGTCACTTGAAAAAATAAATTTATCACCTGATGCATATTTAAGTGCTATGTAGCATGTCACTCTTTTATTTAAGGTGAAAATGCTGAACTTGCTCTTAAAATGTGTGTGTATTCAAAGAAAACATGTTTAAAACTGTGCTTCAGTTTTTAAAACATGACAAGCTTTCCAGAAACATTTCGGGGCCCTTCAAAATGGCTCAAAAGACTTCTTTTCCAGACTGCTTCATTTGGGAAAATACCAAACTGATTCATAAAGCAGAAATATAGAAGTTTTTGTTTGACTTAACTCCAATATTGTATCCACAAACAAATTTGTAGGGTCTGTGCTTAGCATCCCATATAAAGAATACATGGTGCATCATATTAACTGCTCTCGTCATTTAACTGCTCTGCACATAATGTCAATATTGTCCTTGATGTCCATACTACTAGTGTTTCCCATATTGCTTCCCTGTTTTTGTTACCTCCTGTCGGTAAATAATTATGTTGTGAGGACTTCTCTTAAGTATTTCTACGTGATTAAAGTATATGACAAAAATTTTGTTTCAGGTTAAACATTTTGCAAGTTTTTTTTTAACGGTTGTGCCAGAAAGCAGATCTATCATTAAAAAATAGTGGTCTGGGCTTCCATTAGACGATGAGTATATTGAAAGAAAAATATGTATTTGCTTGGAAAGTCTGTGCACAAGACGTTAAACTGGCATGCTGTGTTTTCGTTGCACTGCTGGAACAATGGGCCTCTGAGAGGTAACCCTATTATTTTTGGTGGAAAGTTTGTTCTTAAGTTCATTGTAGAACCCTCCATTAATTTTTTAATCAATCTGAGCAGTGTGTTTTGTTTTGAGCCACAGCCAGGCCCACCGAGAGAAATTCAAGTTTCGTGAACAATGTGTGCTATGTACCCCAACACCCTTATTGCATATCGTCAGTTTACAGCAAGAAAATGGTCTAACTGTCTAATGGACCCTACTTGAAATAATGTCTGTTGAGTGTGACAAATACTGTAGATACAATTATTACTTTATTTTTAATGCTTTGTTTTATAAATAAACATTACTGATCGGGCGTGACCTGGGCCCTTCGGGTCTCTGGACTCCTGAACATTGCACCGCTTTGACTCCCCACCCCACTCTAGGCATGCATGACTACACCTTAAGGTAATTTTTAAGCCATGTTGGAGTAGTTCCTGTGCATCTGATATTTATGAAGTACTTGAAAGTTGTTCTCTGAAATGTGTTTTAATTATGTTATATATATGTAATACCCTAATATGTTGTTGCTCATTTGTCACTACTCTTTGTAGGAGGTTTTTGAATTTACTGAATCATTGTGGGAAAATGCTACTATGCACAGTATTACAAATATTCATAAAATTAAAACTTTAATTGCTGATGATTATTATATTTCGTCAATAAATATATCAATTGGACACCTTTTTTTTTTTTTTTTTTTTTTTTTGCTGTTGCCAAAAATTTCTGTAGCAATAAAACTATCAAGTAATTTTGTATCACAGAAATAATTCACGACTGTAAAGTACGTTGGTAACCAAAACCAGAATTTGTTAATTAATTACCTTATTCAGTTATTTGTATCGCCATATGCATTAGTTTATTTTCATTAATTTAGTTGCTTTTTCATTGTTCAGTTGTTTTTTATTTATTAAATTTGTGAATTTATTTGTTGGTCCATTTAGTCATTTGTTTATTTCATTGTTTTTTTCCTTCGTCTCCTTTCCCCTCTAATCAAATTTGCAAACATTCAGCTAAGTGGTTTCTTGTTTCTTATTTCAGTGTATCTCGGGTGTTTAGTAAGATTGTGTTTTTTGCAGGCCAAGGTGCAGGAGCTGTACAGGTTGGACCGCTTGCTTCAGGAGGAGTCGGGCACGCTACAGAGCTTGCAGCAGGATAAGGTACGTTCTAGCATAAGGTAGGTTTCTGTTGGTTTATATATTGTTCAGTATTGCAGCCAAGTAGGAAAGGTAGCATGTTTTGTGTAGGTACTGTAGCTAGACTTGGGAATTTTCAGCAACGTTAATTGGGATTACCTGTTGCACCACGATAACGTGGAATTTTTTTTTCACTTGTGGCAGCTCTCAGTGAAAAGTTATACTCCATGTTTTTTGGAGGTGTGTGTGTTGAAGATGTGATGTACTCAAAGGGATTGAAAATGTGCCATACTGTTTTGGGTGTAACCAAAATTTTAGGTGAAACCTGGGGTGTGCTCACGGGAAGTGGGGTGTGTCCTTTTCCATTGTTCATGACAACAATACATTCCATTATGTAGCATTTGTCAAGTTACCTTGTAGATGTGCGTTCACATCTTGTGAGCTTAGTACAACTCAGTAACTTAATTATTTTTCCCATTTTAACCTTTTCAGTGCCAAGAACCGAAATGTCGGCTTTCATTGCCTGTGCGTAATATGCCAGAGGTCAATATATCGGCTCTGTATTTTTTAAATATAATTTATAAGTTTTTTTTTAAATAAGTTTTTCTAGAAAAAAAATGTTTACAATTGCAATGGATTAAGGGAACCTTTGATTGCCAGTAGACATTTTTTCCAACTTGATTACTTTGATTCGTATCGAGTTATTTCAAGTTTAATAAATAATTGCACATTTCTGAAATATATGATTGTTGTAGTTTTCACGTATGTACCTCGAAGAAAGTTGGCACTTAAAGGGTTAAGTTATCTCAAGATGTCTAAACTACCCTTAATATTATTGTACTATTGATGTCTATTATCCCTGCTTTAATTAGGAGTATTGTAGCAACATAAATTTGTGTTTTAACAAATAACACTATGTGTATGACAAAATCAATTACATATAAATTATACAAGTAGATATCCCTAGCTACCTAGTTGTCTAGTTGTGTAGCATTAAACCCATGATCTGCGGTTATCATTCACACCTGAGTTTCAGTGTTCGTCCTTTGTTCTCAGAGCTTACTGTCAGCTGTTCACAGGCACCAGTGTCGTTCCTTGATTCTGCAAAATTTCAGTGTGTGAACGTCTAGGGTCAAAATTATGCAGATTGTAGAGGACTGTGGGATAGAAAACCACTGGTTGGAAATGTGGTGCCGTGAGGCAGTATTCAACGAGTAAAATGTATGAGGAACATGTTAGTAAACTTCAGAAACATTTCCTGTGTTGTGATTATGCAGATATTGAAACTTGTGGTCGCTTCTGGGAACAATCTGAGGTTTAAGTTGCTTATGGAAATATAACTCCACCATTGGTTCCTATCTCAGAATGTGTGCATTAAACAAATTACTTTGACCCTAGGGGGAAACTACGTTGCAGTCACTTTAAGTTTTTGAGTCATTTAGCGAAGAAATAAGTAACGGTAACTGAAGCCAAGTGTTTAAAATATTGCTCTTGATTCATCACGTTAATTTTTGACATTTCATCATCAAACAATTTAAAATTCAACTTTATTAGTAGGGCAGAGTTATTAACGTGCAGGATTAAAATAACCTTGGCTTATCATTCTTTATAAAGTCCCCTGCCATCCGTACAGATTATACTGTACCTCAAAGGTTACAGACATGCTAACAACAGAAGGAAAAGTTTTCTTTTAGTCATGCACACAAAATGCTGAATGGCAACATTATTTCTGACTGTGATACTTGAATTACTTGAACTTATAAGTTTTGAATAAGTTAAAATTTCTTGGTTATAAATTTTTAAAATATGTTATTTAGATGTATGGTATAAATTTTGCTGAGCCTAATGTTGTAAATATCTAGCCAATATTTGAAATACTGTAGTTCCAACTGGTACCGTAAACTGGGTACTTGCACTGGCATGGGTAAATTTGCAAAAACAAAAAAATACATTTTTTCTGTGATTGGTGAAATATTTGTGATTTTTATCTGAGGACATCAAGTTAATATTTTTAAATACCCAGACATGATCAATTTTTCCTTCTCCAAATGTCCTATAGATGAATATTTTTGATGGTACAAAAGAGATACTAGGATCCTTTACAGTAGTGACTCAGAATTTTACAACACAGCATTAAATGGTTTCGTAGACTTTATATTTTGTTGCTTTTTCATGTGACATAGATCTCAGTATATAGAAGAAATAGTGCTTTGAGGTGCTTGGTTCGGTACAGTTTATGTGTGTGCTGTATGTGGTTATTAAATGTCTGGAGTACATTAATGTATTGATGTGAGCTTTAAATTTGCTATACGAATTTAGGAAATGTGAATGAGCTAGCCTTTCCTTCGTACTACTGAGGGAATATAGGAGAGAGTGTGGATGCAAATTCTTTGGTACACAGTTTGGAATTCACAACATTGTTCACAACACTGGTAGTAGGTTTTTTTCTTTCTTTCTTTTTTTTTTCTTTTATTCTTCTTTCATTTAATCTAAGAGTGGCAAAGTGTGTCAGTTGTACTTACAAATAATTTGGCATGCTCTATATTTTTTCAAATATTGCTATACATTTTTAACCAAATTTTAAAGGAAGTATGATTAGGCCAACCATAATTTACAGGAGACAGAAAGTTTGAAGTTAACTTTGAGACTGTCAAAGCTGTTTTTTTGTTCATTAATTACTTTCAGTACCTTGTGTTGTACAAGAGTTACATCAGAAAAAAAAACAAAGGGTAAAGTAAGAAACAAGATTTTACTTATGTAGGATTTTTAATGCGTTTTAATTAAATCTTTATCAGTTTGATAAAATAAAAAAAATATCCCTTAGTTGTTTTTTAGGTATAAAGACAATGTTTGCATTGAAATTTTTATAATTTTGTCTGTATTACAAATATAAAATATTATTTATTTACAAAAATGTGGCTCTATTGATAAACTAAAAATAAACATATATTTCATGTTGTTGTATATATACAGGGCAATATGTGAGTTCATGTTGGTGACGTGCGAAAGATGTAAATTAGTTGTCACCTGTCTGAGCTGGGCGATATTTGCTCTAGGTCACACATAGGTGCTTTCTTATCACAGGAGTTGCTGGAGAAAGCTCTTGGTGGGCTGCGGAGCAAGTTGCAGAGCAGTCGAGCGAACCCCGCGGAGGCCGAGCGCTACCGCAAGCAGCAGCGACTCCTTGAGAAGGAGCTGAGTCGCATTCGTCTGCTGCTTGCCCACAACTCCAAGGTATTCATGTCTGACTTATTGAAACTGCACCTCAAGGTAGGATATTACATGTTATGTTGGAATTGTTGGTCTTTTTGCTTATTTTGATTGTTTAGGAACACTTTAAAAAAAAAATATATATATATATATGTATGTATATATATGTGTGTATATATATATTTTTTTTTTGTATGTCTTTTTGGTAAAATATATAGCTTTGGAATAAATTCTTAAATAAAAATCATCTTACATATAGTTATGGCATAACTTGTGCTGATATTACTTTTAATCATAAATGAGTGCTCACTTTTCTTAACACTGTAATGGCATGACAAACGTGATTGCTGGGTAAACTGGAAAATTTATAGGCCCCTAAACTTGGCTGGACTCATGTCAGCGCAATCTCTCCTATCTGCATACAGCACAATACACATTGCTGTTTGGGTGGGTTTGAACGTGGACGTTAACTGTATTAATCAGAAGAAAGAAAAATTCACTTCTCATGATCATGATTATTTACTTCAGTGAAAGCCATTCAAATTGCATCAATATGGACTAAGGCCACGTGGGCGCACACCACGTGTCCATACATAGGATCTCAACACATCATGCTAAAATTACCGGCCAAGCCTTCGTCAACTTAACGTCCATTTAAATTAGGTTCGGAAAGAAAAACAAAACAGAACGGAACAACATTACATGTTAGGATTGATCCAGAGCGGACCGCTCAAAGTTCCTGCACACGCGGGGCCTCGGCCTATCGCCATCTTTTTCACTCGAAAAAATACACCGGACCAGCGTGGTCAAGAACTCAAGTTCAAGTGGGGAAAAAACAAATATGGGTGCACGCACGGCGTGCCTCGCTGCTGTAACAGCCATATCCCTTCTGCATCAACCATTAAATTATACGTTTACTTATTGGACCACTAAAATTAAATTATAATTACGTGCACTTGCCCGTTATTGATAAACAAAACAATTCAAAACACCACGTCTGGTAATAAAATTAAAGATAACTAAACAATGAATTATGAAAATACAAATCACGGGGACGCAACCATACTCGGGAACAGCCTGGCATCTTTATCAGGACAGCACAGGGGCGCGTCACGTGCGCACCCAGTGCTGACATCACCGTCGCCTCTCAACTCAACCTAGGTTACCAAAAGGACTCTAAAATGTTTAAACGCTAATAGCTTTCGAACGGCTGACTTAAATAGAGTCCTCCAAGAGGACAAAGTTACGTGAAATTCAGTGGCACATCCGTAGACACCCACCATGCCTATACTTAGAACAAATCAATAATCACAACTTTAACATCTTAAAACTTACAACTTACTAAGTTATTTGGTCGAGCAGGACGAATACAAAGAAAACAGTTCTGAATATACGGAACCGCTTGGGCAGGTAAAGAACTTAACAATTAAATAAAAACAATGTTACACTGCAGTGCAATTGGTTGGGCATTGAAGACAACAGATGGAAATTACTCATCACCATTTAGATTGGGAAATATGGTTGCTTTGGTGGTTGGGCTTATTGTGCTTGCGCAGGGGCGCAGTCCATGCTATCTCAGAGTTTGTTTGAAGTAGGTTTTAGTCACGATGCACTATTATTGTAGGCCACTGACATGACCATGGCTGGATTTCCCTCGCTGGATGAGCAAGGCACCGAACTCGGCACCGTCGCACATGCATTGGTTCTTACCCCATGCGCATGTCAGAGGCTAATTAGTAACCCTGCCAATGATGCCCTGGCCTTCATTAATTCTCCCTTTAATCATTATGATAATATGCAAGCAAAAATTAGATATTAAGGGAAAAAGAAATAGACTCAGGTGATGTACTTAGTTAAACATTTATGTTAAAGTAAAAAAGAAATTACAGCAAGAGTGGGCGAAGGACATCACAACACTATTAAAATAAGTCTGGTTTTACCCTTCAGTTGTAGAAAATTGCTTTCGTCCTGGCATCAGAGCCTGCTATTAAACAAATTGATGTACCTCAGGGCAAAACAATTAAGGGGAACATACATGGTATAGTCCAATTGACTGCTCTGGAGGTGCACCAGGGGAGCACCCAGTGTGCCCCAAAAACTACAAATATACATACAATAGTCGTGTGATTGCCGGCAATGAGTGCGTATTCTTTATGCTCCAACAACTGGAACATGCCACATTTACAGTGCAAAACATTTGTGACAACAAATCACTTAAAACACAAAATTCTCCAACCCCAGGTACTCCAAAATGGCCAAAATTCATTCCTGTGAAATTTGAGAGGTTTGTTTACTACAATTTTTCTTCTTGATCAGTTGGTAATTAGATGCACGGACAACTCGACCCTACTAACCTTACCAAAGTTTAAATTATGAACACTGTTATTAAAATAAACATTGTATGTTTGTGTCACATAAACTTTTTTGCATTACAGTCAAACCTCGTTAATACAAACCCTGATAATACAAAGTTCTCATTAATACAAAGTGGTTTTTGTTCCCCTTAGGATGAGGAGAGAAATTAAATAATAACTTTAATGTTCCATAAATTTTTTCTTTATATGTAAATCAATGAAATATCAAGTCCTCTAGTTAAAACAGGTCATTGTGATGACAAGAATGTGAGTTTTGAGAGGATAAACAAAATTATTAAAATTTTAGAAACTTTTTAAGGTTTTGGCCAACACCTGATAATACAAATCTCATTATTACAAACAGCAAAAATTTTCGTCCCTTCAGGCTTGTATTAAAGAGGTTTCACTGTATTCAAGTTCCGAACAGTCAGATAATTGCGTAATTTTCCCCACAACAAATATTTTATTTTGTTTACATAATAACATGTCGCCGCCATATTTGCACTCAATTGTAGAACCGTCTCGAGAGATGGTGCGGCAAAAACTGCTCTCGGTGCGCACCCATTGAGTGCAACTCTCAATTGGTATACGAAAATCTGAATGCTTCTAATGGGAGTTCTGGTAACTCGAACATGCGACACCTGCCAGGTGTATTCGGGTGCAGTAATTGGAATACGCCAACAGTTAGCCACCCAAATACACAGCACAAGTCTGGCAGCAAAAGACTTAATAGTGCTCTTATTTACTTACAGTTATGTTTATTTCAGATAGTTTTGTTTATGCTCTAAACTGGAAGTTACTTTACATCTGTGAGGTAACTTTGCACCGAACAAAATACTTTTTCTGTCATCTGGTAAAAATATAGCAAATATTATCTGGTTAGGTAACATTTAAATACCAAACCACATTGCCATAGCTGATTGCCTTTGCAAAGTAGCACCAAAACAAGAATATGGAGTGTTGAAAAATGTTGTAAAATTGTGTATGTTGTTAATATTAATCAAATTACCCTGCTAAGTCTTGAGTACATTTAGTTTTATTGTGTTGAGTCTGTTAAACAATCTTGGATACATGTTTTGCAAGTAGGGAGATAATTATGATTTCACTAATTTTTTTAAACTCTAAACTTCCAGTTGGGTTACATTATTTCCACTTTTTTTATTTTTAATTGTTCCCATCAACTCCATGTTTGTCTGTACTCTCCCTTCCAGTTTTTCAGCTTTCCCTGGTCGTTTGCATACATTAAAATATAATAGGTTTTTTTCCTTAATAATTGAATATATAAAAGTGTAAAACGTTTCTCTTGCTACCATTATGTCTTCTACATGAAACACGCAAAGGAAATGAAAGGTTAATTTTTTTGTCATGTCTGCATTTATTTGTAAGTGTTCCGGTTTGTTAGCAACTCTGCTGGTTGTCGTGTTTTGGCATCTCGCTCACTCTCCCAGTGACCTTTACTTGAGGCCGTCTCGCCGGCAGTGAAAGTGGTCAGACAGGTTTGCGTGCTGTACATTGCAGAAGCTGGAGGAGACGGTGGCAGAGAATGCACGGCTAGAACAGGAGCTGGTGGTGCTGCGTCAGAAGTGGCAAGCGTCCCGCTGGGGACCTCCTCACGCAACGCCACCACACCACCCCCGCGGACCACCCACCGGCACCACCGCCGCCCTCGAGGCAGAACTACGCCGTGTGCAGCAGTTGGTTGGTGACCTGCAGCGTCAAAGGCAGGAACTCAGCATGCAAGTGCGGCAGCTCACAGAGAAGTCGCACAGCCTGGTGCGTCAGATCCGGCCTGGCCCCACCGGCGTTGCAGGTATGTGGCTTCCTAGCAAGGTCCCCTCACAAAACAGTGATACTTCCCGTTGTTTACCAACAGTTATCCCATTGTTATGGTTAGGGAAAGAATAATTCGCGAGTTCAATGACCCGCATGTTAGAATCCACTGTCCTATGTACACTTCAAGCCTGCCCATTCGTTCATTATGTGTTGTTCCAGTGAGTAGCAGTTAATGGACAAATGGTCATGACTTGCTTATAAATACGACAATGAATTCAAACACACGTGTCACTGAACTCGAGAAATATTCCTTTCCCTAGGTATGGTTTATGAATATGGACAGGAAAATTTTGCCGGTTCATTGACCTGTAGTCAAGATTCTACAGTATAACCTTTATTTTAAATGTATCAGATTTTCAGTGACTTCAAGTTTGAGTGGTCATTCTTAGTAATTATCAAAATTGTTTTATAAGAAAGGAAACTTTTCAGAAAAAAATGCAAACGAAATCACAGCAATGTGTTGTCAGTCAGGCCTACATGCAGCATGGCAGTCATCGAGGTGAGAAGTGCAATTTGCGTTATTAAAGCTTACTTAACATCACAGATGCAAAATTGCAATGCAGGGTTTTTGGGGGTTTAAAATTAAGGTTCTGCAGAATATATAAGCTTCTGTCTTCGAGAATTTTCCGTTGGCTGTTAAAGGAAGCTGCCTACCCAGAGCTCTGACTTGAGAAAGGTTAAGGATTTACATGTTAGTTTATGTTAGATGGGGTGCAGTTACATTTGTCGACATATTTTTTCAGACTAAAAACATTTTCTGCAGCAAGAAGTTAAATATATTTCAACAGGAATAAAAATTTGGAAAAGAATGATTATGAATTGGTGTTTTCTTGTGGTTTTTAGCAACGAAAATACTGTACCTATTCCCTCTCATTTTTCATGGTATTAAAAAGACAGCCCTCATGATTCAATGGCAATGTGGGTTACACCGAGATGTACAAAAAAGGTGGTGGTGGGATTTTTGTAGGTAGGTTCGGCAGGTGACTAGCCTCAACTAATATAATTTAACATGTAAATCCCGATTCTTTCTCCCACCAGAGGGAATGGCAGCACCCTTAATTCACTTTCACAATTCACCAGGAGGCAAGGGATTGATGCCCTTTTTCCTTTGAACCAATGGTTCACCCTAATTCATTGCACACATGGTTGGAGTCTAACCTATCCTCAAATGTATTCACAAAATGTTTATGTCCCTACTTATGTACTGATTTAGCTTAACTTGACACATATCCAAGGTCAAACGAGGCTTTGAACCTCTCAGGGTGTACTGGTCCCTACTGCATTGATGATTGCTAAAATATATCCTGAAATTCCTGAGGTTGTTTATGTATGTTCAGTTGTTATTGTTGTGTACATATTATGTTGATGTACAGCACAGGAGAATTGCAGTCAATTACAACATTTATAAAGAGATTGTGAGAGTCGTGACAGCTGAACTGTGTAATGAAGTCTTGGGTAGGAACAAGTACCTATGTTTTGAGTATACAATTGACTAGCTTCAAGCTATAGTAGAGGAGACTAGGGCTGGTATTCGTAGTCAGATTTACAAGGAAGATGAGAGAGTTACATTCTAATTCATTCTAATCAATGGCAGGAAACAATATTCTTAAACAATTAGTGTGCTGTTTGCTCGTCAATATCTCCCTCAAAGTTGCTAGAGGTCCGGACTGAAAATATGTTACTTTAAAATGTAGTAACATAATTTATAGTTTTTTTAATAATTTTTTAAATTAATATTTGTAATAATTATGGTATTTTCTGATGGTTTACCAAGATTATGTTTCGGTTATAACCTTAGCACTCCTGGGGAATTATTTGCATAAATATACACCATATTATCAGCCTCGTTGGACTCTGAAATGCTGTGTATCAGTCAAAGTTGCAAGCATTGCGTATTAGCAAGACGTAAAATAAGTACGTACATCCATAAATGCGCAAAGTGTCCCAAGAGATTTTTATGACAACGCCAAACTCTTACCCATCTCTTACCCGCAAATACAGTAGTTTGCAGGCTTGTTATGAGAATGTTTATGAATATCAGCCTAGAAGTTACCAGGTGTCCAGCTTTAGTCCTACCGCAGAGTTATTGTATTTGTATTATGCAGAAAAACTATGCTTGAATGCTGAATAATTACTTTTAATACAACTGGTTTTTCTTGGTTTTTGGCAAGGCATAAAATTGCATGTAATTACACACAAGTTGAATTATTTCTTTCAGACTCATTGCCAGTAAACTACCTTTCTTTTTGAAAGCCACTTGCAGATGTTTTTCGGCATAATTAAACTTGTAGCTACATTCTGTCAGGATGATAGCTTTCAGGTAAGTTTGTTTTTGCCTCAAGGAGTCAACATGGTTATTTTACAAAATGAGTGCCAGAAAGTGCAGTATAGCTTTGTAATAAGTGTATATCAGTTTGGTCCTTTTGGGGTGCCATTTAGTTTAAAGTTATCAAGCAAGTTGTGCTTTAAGGCCATGAATCCTCACTTATAATTTTTTGAGAACAATTTTTGAATCCTGAAAGAGTGCAAATAATATTATTTAGCCATCCACCAGTTTTATTGAAAATAGTATTTCTATATTGATGAAATTTTTTTGATGGAGAATCATTACGGTCTTAGCTAATTATTTAATTGCAGGAATTTTACCAATTTAGAGAAACCATGTAATTTTTGTTTAAAGAAAAATTAAATTACATAGCAAAAACTGTTTTCATCAAAAATGTAATATGATTTCATGATACCTTCTCTAATTTAGGCTTATAACCTTAATCAATTGGGACTTTCAGTTGGAGAAGTTAGCTATCACATATATTTATCAACCCAAATGTTTTATATGTTCTTGGGTTGGAGGTGTACATGTGGGAAGTAGTTGCAACTCTTTGAGTCAGTCTGGCTAACAAGTATAGTGCTTGCTCCGAGGCAAAGCCTGTGTGCACAGAGCGAGGAAACAGTGCGATGACTGACAGGGAAGTTATCACAAAGTGGTCGTGTCTGTTGATGGTGCCGCAGGAGCGGGGCCCATACCTGGGCGTAAGCGCCACCACAGCACATGGCTGGAGACGGATCTGGACTCGTTAGTTACCCTGGATCACGGCCTCGACTCCCCTTCCAGCCCCCAGCACCCGCCTCCCCCCTCGCCGGACCCCAGTAAGGGCCCCCTGTACATGAACGCGGAGGGCAGCAAAAGGCCAGGTAAACACCGGCGCACCGTGCGCTTCGACCTTGGGGATGGTGCCCGCAGTCCTCTGCTGCATGCGGGCAGGCGTGGTATTCCTTCCACCAGTGCCGCACGCCCGGCTAATGGTTATAACACCTTCTGTAAGAGCTCGACTAGCAACTGTCCCGTAGCAAACATGGTGGCTGTAAAGTGACGGCATAGCAGAGCTCCCGCAGTGATGCACAATGCAATGTAGCATGTGACTGGTTACGCTTCTAGTACGTTCATCTGTAAAATACTCTCTTGATATTTTTTATTTATTAATTTATCCTGCACATAGTTTTGAATTACAGTAAGGTTGAGATATGAACACACAAGTTTTTACAAATTTGTATTTGCAGGCAAGTGCGTATATTGAACATACAAACAGAAATAGTCATCTACATTGTCTGATTTTGTACAAGTACAATTCTATAACAACTTGTGTAGTTAGACGTTAACCTTATGGTAATGAGTAGCATAGTAGCCAATTTCTTGACGTTCCCATAGTTTTGAGTAAAATGTTTTGAAATATTTTAAAACATTTCTTTTGTTTAGATAATAGTAGTAGAACTCATATAGACCTTACCAGTATTTATTTTGTATGAGATAGTTTCGTAAACGTTTTACCAAAATTGAATACTCCACATGTATTTTTTGTGAAAATACATATGTGAATTATACTAGCATAATTTGGCATCATATAAACTATATTACTATGTCTATAAATGTTTTCTTACTACATAATAATTATATTAAGTTAAAAATAGTATCAAATATGCAGTTTCTGTCAGTATGAAACTCTGACTCACGAACTCCTGCAAGTAAGGTAATTAATTACCCAACATAAAGACTTGACTTTCATGTATAGTTCTTTAATAACAGTTAGTTCTGTTTGTAGCTTAGTTAATCAGTTTTGTGGCACATCATTCAAGTGTTAAAGCATAAAAACTTCTTTGTGAATTGTACATGAAACTGTACCATAATAGTAGGTCAGATAATACCACACCGTTTAGCAATGAACAGTTTCAGATAATACAGTATTAAGTAACTAGAAGATACATTTTCTTGATAAGAGTCAAGATTTTTGTTTATTTCATTTTTGTAGCACAATGTTCAGATTTTCATAAAGTGGTACTAAAACACACACAGTAATATGTCTTATAATAATGTCACTGTTAGGCATTTTTAGCAGTCCGTAACAAGACGTGTATGGTACAATTGTACAGTAAAATTTTTGCACACTTCATGACCTGACCCGTAGGTATTGTATCATACAATGCAGTGGCGTAAGCTAAAATACTGTACATTTAAGATTTTTGGTTGTAACAACAAACTTTCAGTTTGGTAACGTCATCTCCTGTTTCATAATATTCAGTCAGTGTTGTGATACTCTCTGAATCAATATATTGTGCTCTTATGTCAAAACAAACATTTGATTTGCTGGCCACTGACAGTTCAGTATTTGTATTTCTTTTAATTGGAAGACCATGAATGGCTGATTTGAATGTATGGCAATAGACAATTGCAGCTGGTATGTGGGTAATTTTAACATAAAGTTAATTGTAACATTAAATGGAAGCCTTGTGAGAAATTCTCTCACAT
The DNA here is from genome assembly GCA_003012365.1 of Medauroidea extradentata. Classification (NCBI taxonomy): domain Eukaryota; kingdom Metazoa; phylum Arthropoda; class Insecta; order Phasmatodea; family Phasmatidae; genus Medauroidea; species Medauroidea extradentata. The sequence continues at coordinate 34,391 of PNEQ01105248.1, forward strand.
TTTCATTTTATTCATTGTATATTCCACACCTGGTGTCCGGGAGCCAACCGTCATCTACAGTAAAAGGTCATTTTCTAACCTGCTGGGTTTTGAAAGGTCAGGGATAACACAGTGTTTACGAAATTTTTGTGATTTTACTCAAATGAAATTAACTTTAGGTTAACCTAACACTAAGTTATGGGGCTGTGAAAGTTATGGCTTGAAACTTGATTAAAGAAAACCTTGCTTAATGTTTGCTTGCTTGTTTATTTGCTTTGCTGATTGCTGTAAATATAATTAAGTTATGCAATTTCAAATTTCATTTGCCACGTGTAGGTACATAATGGTGCTTATTAAAATGAAGCGCTGCCTCTGTAATTCGTCTATTAGAAGTACCGTCCAAAACACCACTGACGTATCCTGGTACGTGCTTATGCTATGAAGAATTTGTTTCCTTGCATTTTGCTATAGTGAAGAATCGTACTTGCATCCATTTTTTGTAGCTAATAAATTCAATTTAATGCTTGATGCAGTTAGTTTTTTTGTGTAAGCATAGCCTCTTAAAAGGACTGAATTTAATATTAATAGATTAATACTAGACAGAGCTCTGGTTAAACTACATGGAACATCAGTGTACTATATCTTACTAAACTTACCATGGAAGGTAAAAAAGATAAGTATACTGGTATATAGCATTTTTAAAAGATGTATCCAATCTTTGTTGTTTATTTGAAACGTGTACACTGTTCAAATAATTTTCAGTTTAATGGCAATTGCAAGATTTTTTAACATTTTTAAAAATGTTTTGTATGTTGGGCTGTGTAGTTTTTTCTACAGTTTACAATGATGAGCAATACATTTTAACTGGTTAGGCCCCAAGTTATTAATGTAAAACTTTTGGGTAAATCAATTGTGAATATAGTACGTAATTATATGTATGAAAGACCAACACTTGAAGTTTGTTATTTACAGACAAACAACACAAGTGTGAACATTTCTAGATGTGTTGGTAACATGTTCACCTTGACATTTTGCTGAAGACTTTCCATTGTCCTGTAAATGTGATAATGTACCAACCTTTAAACGACAAAGCTAATCTGTACATGTTAGAAAAGTGAAATGGCAAAGTTATGTAGGTATCCCTATCTTGAGGAACTGGATATAGAGAGCTATCGTACATATAAATCAGAAACACCCAAAGTGAGAAATATCTAGACTTTCTGGTCATGCAAGATGACTCATGAACTACTAGATCAGGAGAAGATAGAACATGTCCTGTCTTGTGGTGCAAAATTTTGCAATTTGTGTAGAACAATGATTTCTATTGGTCATTCTGTGCTGGTCATGTGACCTAATATATCCTACCAGTCATACAGATGGGAGTAAATCATAATTTACTTGTGCAAAGAGGAATTCGGCTAATCATATAACAGTCGTTAACACGTTTTATAATTCATAGTGCATACGTGAAAGAAGAAATAATGCAGATATTCAGAAGATACGGCAACAAATAATTTTTATCATGTTAGTGTTCGTTTTAAAACTACAAATTTGTATATTTTTGCTACCATATCATAATGACTATTGAATATCGACATGAGCCATTAACCATTATTCTGCAAGGAGAGAATTAGCTGCAAGATATCTGTGTGAAATATTTTCAAATTGCATTGTTTAGATATCCTAACATGAGAGTTGTAATGACAGGTCTCAAACAATATGAAATCTTACATTCTTTTGGTGCTGCTTAATAGTATTGGTAAACTCATTCTAAGTATCAAGTAAAATTCACAAGAGTACATTTCATGTGGTAAAATAAATTATGACTGTCTATTTTCAATATTAGCTAAATATGCACACTAATACATCACACCAGCAGATATAAACGAAAGTATGGATTTTCACCTTGTCTACAAACACAATGTGTTCAAAAAATATTTGATCACTTCATAGGTCTATGTATGGATGCTGCAACACTTTGCTAGTACAGTGTTTACACACGTAGCTCATGCACTGTGTTCAAGATCTTCTGCAGTTGGAACTTTGTCTGCCTACAGAACATAGTTTGATGAGATACAGGCTGTGATGCCGTTGATGACAGCAAAAATATCCATAAGATAATCCACTTAGCTTTGCCACGTTGTTTTAATCACAAGGATTCCATTTTTTTGAAAATTTTGGATTTGAGTCATTAATGTTCCCACAGTCAGATAGTGGATTCTTAGTAATGTCATGGACGTACGTCATTGCTGCACTATGTCATCTTAGAAAACCAGTCAAGGCAGAACTTAACAACAATAACTAGCCAAGATAAACTGTAGTAAGAATTTATGTATATTTGAAATATAAATACATAATAAATCCTACAAAGAATTGCCATATGTCAGATACTACACAAAGAAACACAATTAATAACCAGACCTATTGAAAATACTCACAACAGCACAGACAAATTACTAAGATGAAGGCCATATAACAACAAAAGACAGACTGATAGAATGGTAACTTAATAGATGTAAGACTGGATGAAATACAGATAATGTTGCCATGGAATGAGCCACAAAGCATTTCCACAAGATATCCCTCTGGTGCTACCTTGCAACTCACCTTCTTGCCACATTTATGGTTAATTCTACTACGGGGTGGAAAGATCAATGTTAAAAGTTTGTCACAGGGTAAATTTCTGTCGCTTGAGCACTGGTATTGCTGGTGGGTTCAAACTGACAAATCACAGAGCTTTCCTGAATTTTAAGTTACATTAAGTTGATTATTTAAATTGTGAAAGTGGTTTATTTTCACTTTAAAAATTAGTTAAACAACTTATCTCATTTCCAAGCCTATTTAAATTTAATTTTACTACAGTTCCGTATTTTTCTGGTCCCTTAGCGATAGCAGCGAAACTAGCGGCAGAAATTTTCCCTGTGCCAAACTCTCCCATAAGAAAACATGTAGTAGAATTAACCTTACCACAATCAACCATTCCATCCTTGAGTCTTCCTGTTACTAAATATCCTGATATAACCACTTGTGCCAACATACAAAACCTTCACCCAAGGAAAACTCAATACTGTATTGACAAAACTAAAGAATGCCATAAGTGTAAAAAAAATACAATCACAATATTTTTTTCTTGTGAATGTATATTACAAAAATGATTACGAGTACATTATTGTAGAATGGCTGCAAAAGGGCAGAACTAATACATTATATAACAGTTATGTATCGTAAACCCCAAAACAATCCCTCAACAACTCCCCACCATTATAAGATTAAGAGTTTCCACTCCAGCGTGAGCACTGCCCCGTATATCCCTCTCTGGGCCAGAGCACAAGGTGTTCATCCGCAGAACTGCTACAACAGAATTAAACCTTCCGCCTATCTCCTTTTGCCAAGAGGTAGGTTTGTCCACTCACACACCACTTAACCAGACATTTAAGGGACATGCTGTCTGTCTTCTGGTCATATGTGGTGGGGCAGACACCGTCACAGTGTCACAGAAGAGTTCATATACAGAAAGTTCCCAAGGCAAGCTAGTTTTCCTTGTTTTTTGTCTCTCTCTCCCCCCCGCCCCCTGGTTTTCTTTAAGCAACGTAGTGCAGCTATGCTTTATGTCCATTGTTTTTACACAAAAATCATTCACTCCCATTGCAAGAATCATTGAGACATTCAGCTAATTTTTTTTAGCCAGTTTACAAAATTGCATTATTGAATTGGATTTTGTATGAGATTCTGTATAAAGTAGACTGATTCTGTTATCCTTCAGCTTCTTTTCAAATTCAGGAAGGAATTTTGGTCCGTACAGAATTATTAGTTTACAATGAGATTCCATACTATTTTTTTTACGTTATGTAAATTGTATGACTATTGCAGTTTTTTTTACATTTTTTTTTGCAACACAAATGTTTATAATGTATTATCATAAAGTATTTATTTGAAATATTAAAATTTTGTTCAAATAATTGTTTATGGTGATTACAAATATCGGGAAGCTCTGCTCTGCTGTCAGTTTTGTAGGACTAATAGTCATAATGTTTTGAATACTCATAGCATGTGTAGTCAATGAAGAGTATTGTAAGAATGGTTCCACAGTTTCAGTTTGTTGTGAAAAACGGTTTGCTTGTGCATGTAACATATTTTTTTTTAATAAAATTTTTTTAAAATAGTTATTGCATGTTGTATTTGATTTTTTTTTTTTTGTGTAAATGATTGTTAAGGTTTCAGTGCAGGAAGTGTGTAATTGGGTTTTGTGAATGGCATGTAAATATTACGCTGGTTAAGGCAAGTATTTAATGCATGTAATGGGATTTTGTAATGTTGGCATGAAGTATTGTACAATGTTCTGTTTTGTTAAATGGTGTTTTTGTAAACATATATTTTTTGTGTTTTGCTGTGTGATGTGTTGCTGCTGTGTCTGGTTTTATTTTTAATTTTTTTTCCTACCCATCCCTTCAAGATACTAATAAAATGAATGAACCATACAAATTTCATCTCATTCGGCCATGCACAGTGTTGAAGGTGATGACTATGCACAGCGATGGCCGTTATGAAAAGCAGGTTATAGCAGGGTCCCATCTACTTCCCACTCTGTTAAAAACAGATTCTACGAAAATCATATTTTTCCAGTCTGAAAATTGTAATACAATGGGTAAAACTAAAATCTTAAAATCTTTACATGCAAACAGTTATGACGAGTATATCATTTCAAAGTTCATAATACACAAAATGTTTAAAATGATTAAGGGTTACCCATAAACAAATTTTTTTCTCCTTTCACTGTTCCCTTCTCCAGTTCCCATCCCTCCTTCCAAAATAAAAACTGATGTAAAGCTGCTGATTACATGAAGTTCAATACTCACAACTCACAAAAAGCAAATGTAAGTGAAGAAGGCTTTGGCTGCTAGGTTAAACTAATTGAATAAAATGACGGAAGGTTGAGGTCCTCACAGGCTGGTACTTTGTAGCTACACATACTTATATAAAAGGATGAACACATTGTTGCATGGTTGCACAACTCACGCAACTGCGCACCCATGCAACAATGTGTTCTTCCCAAGTTCAATTCCTGGCTGGGAAGGTGCCAATTTAACCTAACCTCGCCAGGTTCAGGACTGGGTGTTTGACCCTTCTCTGTGGAAGGCAGCAGTGAACCACTACAGGCTTACCTTCCTATAATAGTCCGTGGTGTCCCCCAGGAGCAGTCAGCTTCCAGAAAATGAAATGCAAATGACCTAGAGTAAAAATGTTTTTGCAAAATGACACATCAGAGTAAAAATTTTACTGGTTTTTATAAATACCTGTAGTAAAGAAGTAAGATAATTCTGAGTTAATGTAGATCTAGATATAATGAGGTAGTTATTGAAATCTTTATTCAAGTGCGGAAATGTTTTGTATTTAAATAAGAAAAATTCTAAAAATTAAACAAATCTGCATAACTTTCACAAATTCTTATTAAACATGTAAAACTATTTGCACTTGTGACGTACGTTGTTTCTGTTGAGTGGTACTTCACTAGATATTTTTCATCATTAATGATCTCATTTATGTAAATAAGCTAGTATTTACTTTGGGTAAGTTCCAAAATCCAAAACCAATAACACCTTAACTTTGACATATCATTATGTAAAAACCATAGAATATATACAATATAATGTGTTTTATTGGATGAAAATGTCATCAAAAGCAGTGTCTAACTATTTGTAAAAATAAATAAATATTGCATGATAAGTGCACCAGAAGTCTAGGCTATTGCATCCTAGAGGCAGACTTTCGTATTATTACTGGGCGCCCGTAGGCATTTGCTTGTTCTAAGAGGTGACGTGAAACAAGGCAGTACAATGGAGAATCATCAGACTGGGAGGTGTGGGGGAAACGAGAGAGCTCCGAGGAAACCAGCGGACCAGCAACGTCGTCCGGCACGGTTCTCACATGCAAAAAACCGGGGATCGATCTAGCCGAGGTGAAGTTCGTGCCCAGATAGTCTTGGTGGGAGGTGAGTGGTTTGACCATTCGGCTGCCACGGTTCTTAGATGTTGGTATTTGGTACAAATATAAAATTTTAAGATTTTTTTGCCAAGGAGCTTTGATAGGCAAGTTTTCGAAGTTTGTCTGATAGGCACACCCATGGTCATACCTCGGTGGTAAGGGTGGGGTTAGCAGGAGCATAGTCCCCATTCTGAAAAGAAAATTATTAGCTGCCTCTAAAATATCTCTGAATGTATTACTGTTATGTGAAGAATGCTGGAGAGGTTGAAGAGCAATAGTACGCCCATGGGCACACCGGCCTATCATCCGTAAATGAAGGGAAATGTTTTTCAAGCGGTATCTCTTACTGGACCTTAGGTAAAGCCAATTCACGACAGTGCGTTCCATAATGTGAAAATAGGTTTTAAAGCAGAAAATCAGTCGTTTCAGATGTGGAGCACACTTACTACATTAACAATCACAGCTTTTACAAAGTTGTGGTCTTAAACAAACACTTGATTAATTTTCACTGCTTGGTTAGTATCCGCCTACTAAGAGGCAGATAAGCTTTCGTCCAGCAAAGTACAAAATAAAAGTATCCTGCCCAGCTGAATGGATTGCTATTTTGATATATTTGGTAAATGGACAGATACTAATACACAGTATTACCAAAATTGACTTCACTTTTTTTTAGTTTTCTATCTGTAGGCAGTTCAAGATAAAGTGAGCACTCGAAAGCGCCCTGCTAAATTTCTTATTCAACCAGTTTGCATCTTTCCGTGCGTAACTGCTAACGAAGGGAAATGTCTAACCTCTCTGGACACGCCACTTGATGTTTGTGCATGTAATGAATTGTGCTGTCGATAGGAACTTTTAATAGTTTAATGAAGAAAAGTTTATTTTTGATACCAAATACAAGTATGTCTATTTCAATGGATCTTAAATTAGTATTGTTGTATTTGTGTTGAGAAATTTATGGAATTCTATTTGGTAATTTGTTACCAACCGTACAAGCAGTAAGGCAACTATTGTTTGCGTTAAATTATGTGCAGTAACGAGTAGTGGTATTTTACAAAGGTTGAATTTTTAGTGCTCACTTTACTCTTGAACAACCTATAATGGAATATTTACGAACATAAGTATTCTGAAGTAGAATTAACTCTACACTTTCAATGATTTATTTCATGTGTTAATTCTCTGAATAATTTTTTTAAGATTGTTAGTAGTGAAATTACAATTTTGTTTCGTAAAGTGAACACGTAAATTACTTACGGTCAGTTAAATGTAAAATTCTACATACATACTGCGTTGGACAGTCAGCAATTATTATTTCAAATGTTCTCTTGTTAGAATCCAAAATTTTCTCACCTACAACATTAATATTGTCACTTAAAAATATAATTTGAAAAATAAAAAGTGTGGAGCGACTGATCAAGGTGATCATCTTTCAACCTTCAACTGCGTGTCACGTACGCTGGTTATGTAAGGCCATGTTGTGCTGTCGTTGTTTTGTGTTTTTTTCTACGCTGGCAGCTGTGCCTTATCAATGTGGTATTGGGTATTTGTGATGGGGCTACAAATAATAGGCATTGTTTGGTGATGTGTGTGGATCTTGGTCAGCTGTGTATTCCTGGAAGCTTTGTTGACCGGCTCATTATGCTATGTCAATAATCAGGTGTAAGTATAGACGTAACAACTGTAAACACATTTATATCAAGCAAAATTAACATTTTTAAAATCATATATGTTTCATTTCATTGTACATAGTTCTTTCTTTTTTAATTTTTCAATGAAATTATTTGAATTGACGTAATTTTTTAAAACAAAACTGTTAATTTACATTGATAACTTTGGTGGGCGGTAAGAAGGTCAAAAGTCGTGTAAAATATAATGACACTTATGCATTTCTTCCCGTTCACAGAAGATAGTCAGAAGGTTGAAGAAACATATTAATACAACGAGAATTGTGCCCTATTGAACGCAAACTAAAAGTTGCAAGTAAAGTACAAGTCTCAATGGGCAATAATTAGATGTATGCTCTTCTTACCGGCTTCTAAAGAATAATCAATTCTGATATTAATCTACTACCAGTGTTGTTATGTAGGTTAGTTGTTTGGTGTTTCCATTGAACTACACACAGTCACGGACTGGGATTTATTTTACAGTAGTTTTCACTTCAAAAAAGCAGACTTAACTATTTTGCTGTGGAGTAAAAAATTTTTAATTGTGCCAAGATAGTGTACAAGAATTATAAAAAAAACTTTTTTTTTTGGAAATAGTTTATTTTTGGTTATTTTTAAGCGAGAAAACAATGTATCTATGGTTTACAGAGTCATTTAATTCGATGTTCGACTAAAGTCGCATGTCGCAGTTTAGAAATATGTTGTATATTTGACTAAGTCGAATGTCGCTGCGAATGAGTTAAGAAACTTATCAGCATTAGTAGTGGTGCCAGTGTCGTGGGTTGGCCAGGGTAAATATGTTGGCAGCATTGACACATATGTTGTGGTTTTCTGTATTACTACTTGGCTGATCAAACCAATCCAGAAGACAGAGAGGACGGGGAGTTGTGACAGGGGGTACACTATATCCAAGGCCCTATATTATGAGAGGTACCAACGAGTTAGAAAATTAAGAAAACCAAGTTTTTTTCCAGCCATTTTAAAAGTTACAAACTGTATTATTGGGGACATACTACACCATTGCAGTATTATGTCGTCTCAAAAATCTTAGAAACAGACTAAGAAAAACAAACAACAAAATATTAATAAAGAGAAAACAAACCGAGGTGGTTGTAGTCAGAGGCGAAGTCAGGGGGATATCAGGATATATCCCTCTGCCGCCCCCCGAAATTCTATGGAAGCTATTACAATTTCTTGAAGTGGTATAATTACTTTGGTTCCAAAACTTAAAAAAAAAAAGCATTTAGAACCTAAAAATCCAAATTTTTAGATCCCTCCTCCCCGTATGAGGATTTGGGTTTAGGTAATATCTCCACTCACCCAAGAGAAATTGTTGACTACGCCTCTGGTGTTGGCGTAAGTACAGTAATATTTTTAGTAAGTTTAATGTTTATTTTGGTTGAAGCTAATTTATTTTACAAACTTGTTTATGTAGTTAAGTGGATGAATAATAATTTATCCGCTGTTTGTAACAATAATGAGTATTAATTTCATAAGTACTTTTGACTTTAAAAAATATTTTTAATATTAACCTTTTTTTAATCATAACCAACAAGCCTATATTTTGTATATATTTATACCACACCGCTTGTTCAGTGTTACTTGTTTTTTCATAATTTGGACATTATGTCTTGTAATAAATGAATCTGCGCATACTAATTGCTCATTAATACAGTAAATCTTTTGCCCATTATATTCGAATATCTAATTTTTCAGGTATACAAGTAATTTTACGGGATAGGATACATATCAGTAAACCAAGTCCTGAAATTTTTTTTTAATCCGTTCATCCAGTACATACATACTATATTTAGTGTTGCCTCAGTCATTGCATGCAGTCAGCATAGACAGTTATAAAATATAAATTCCTTTAAAAAAATTATTCAAGTTTTGCTTCAGTGAATATTATCTACTCCTGAAGGAAAAACTTGTAGATATATAGTTACAGTAGCTCTCACCAAAATTGGTTAACAATAAAGCCATTTTATTAGTCAATTATGTAAATGAAATACTAATTTTACATATTTCAGAAATGAACACAGTTGCGTCTGAATTATATATATGTGATTCATTCAGAGTTTGTGATTGGAACACAGTAAAAATGGAACATCGTTGGCTGAATGCTGATCAATAATGAACATTCCACAGTACGGACAGCATTTTTGATGCAGCGTTAGCCAATAGGATGGTGATGAGTGGTATTGCAGAGACCAATGGCACTGACATGTTTATAAATGTGACTCATTACTATCTTGTCTTGCTGTTCAGAAAATATGCACAGTCTGCCAAGTGTTGATGAACATCTGATATTACATACTAAAGCCAGCGTTTAATCAAGTCATTAGTCTAGACAAACATTTCCTGGCAGGAATATTCATACTGTTAGTTGAATTCAATTCTTGTAACGAGTGCAGCTGATCGTGTAAGTTCTATTATTTTAGTTGCATTTATTGGACTAAAATAATACTTAAATAGCCATCATTGGGCTGAGTTACACCATAACACAAACATCAAAATACCTGTTGCGAATTCAAAAGTAAAAAAATACACAAATAGTTACAATTAGATATAAAAAAAAAAACATGAATGCCAGAAGCAGAGAATGGAGTGTGGCATGCTGACCTTTTCAGTTCCGTTCCATCATGATGCTTTCTTGTATTTTATTGATTCCCTTATTTGACGTTATAGGTCTATTCTGCATCGCTGTTTTATAAAATCATATTGAATTATTGATTTTATACCAAACTAGTTACTGTAATGAATTCTAATTGTCTTGGAAGTAAAAATAAAAAGAGGAAGGGGACTCAAATTTTGAGGTTTATCCTGGGCTTCGAAGAACCTCTGGGTCGGCCTGATTCGTCTGTCCCTTAGTTCACTATCTTCTCTTTTATGTGAGCAGAGACACTGTTTGTGTCAAATGTCTTGAAGGTTATGGTCCTTGTTGCTGCTTTTAGTATGATCAGTAGGGATCCGTGTTTTTCGTGAAAATTATTTTGCAACAATTTGTTTCAATGCCTTACGTGTACATCTACAGTTTTGCTTCATGGTTATTGGCAACTTGTATATGTGAAGAACAGTATCTCATATGATTGAGCCAATTACAATAACGTTCCTGCAACACCACACGTCTGTGATTTGCCGGTAGAATCTCAAGGCTCGTGTGAGTTAAGGAGGTGGCATACAGCAATTTTCATCACCATGTACCAGATATTTTTTTCTTGTTTTAGACACAAAATGTGACTAAATTTTGTTCTTATAATTTTTTTTTTATCTCAAATTGTTTTTGCAAGCCAAAATTTGCATGTTTCCGTTTTAAGGACAACACTAAAACCAACTCACTTACCAGTTACGATGTTGGCTACAAGGTCAGCTATATTAAATCACAAAATAAAAAATGTTTGATTTAAAAAAATTATTGCATTTTTAAAACTTTTATTTTAAATTTGAGCATTTTTGTTTTAATACAAAATAGTCTGTATTCTTTGTTTTTATGTACGTGAATTTGTAGCCTGCAATGTCTTTATCCACTGTGAATTTTTTTCAGATTGATATATCGTTGGTTTTAGTGTAATCCTTTAAACAGAAACATGCACATTTTTTAACGAACAATTTTGCAAAAGCAATGCTAGATAAAAAAAAATTATAAGTGAAAAATTTAGTCACATTTAGTGTCTAAAATAAGAAAAAATAATATCTGATTCAAATAAAAAATAAAAACATGATGATGAAAACTTCTATACACCATGCCCTTAAGGCATCACCATGTTTTTATTTTTCATTTGTATCAGATATTTTTTTCATATTGTAGACATAAAATGTGACTAAATTTGGCTTTTATAAATTTTTTTATCTCTCATAGTTTTCATGTAGGCTTGTTAAAGTCAAAATTTGCATGTTTCAGTTTTAAGGACTGCTCTAAAATCAACTTATATATCAAACTGACAAAATTCACAGTGGCTAAAGATGTCGGGGACTACAATGTCACATACATAAAACAAAGAATAAATGTATTTAAATAAAAACATTGAAATTTAAAATTTAAATTTTAAAAATTCAATAATTTCTTTAAAAATTCAAAAATAATTTATTTTGTGGTGAAACATAGCTGAATTTGTAGTCTACAACATTGTTGTTCACTGTAAATTTTTTCACTTTGGTAAGTGAGTTAGTTTCAGTGTCTTCCTTAAAGCAGAAACATGCAAATTTTGGCTTTAACAAGCCATTACACAAAAACTTTGTGAGATAAAGAATTTTTATAAGAGGAAAATTTGGTTACAGTTTGTGTCTAAAACAATAATAAAAAAATAAAAAAACGGTGCAAAAATAAAAATAAAAAATGGTGATGAAAATTACGGTAACCGCACCCTTAAAATATCTCTGAACACAAAGCAGAACTGCAGATGTGGACGTAAGGCACCAAAACAAAGTGGGCCAACTTCTTTTCGCGACTAAACAGGGGTCCGTAATGATCAGATATGCACAAGAATTGAGAACCGAACTGAGAGGCGCTGTTGTAAAGGAAAATCAGTACTAGTATTGATTATTAAAATTAAATACAAATACTCTGTGTTATTACTTCAGTAAATGTTGACAGTTCATTAGGGATTTACTGTTAATGTAGTGTTAGGTCAGTCACAATGCATGGCAAAACTGTTCGTACGTACAATGAAATGAACATCTCATGTTCATTTTTGAACCAAAAATGTAAATGTATATTTCATTAAACATGTGCAACAAATGAAGTTAAGAGCTCTCGGAACTGTCAGAATTCACTAAAATTACACAAAACAAAGTTTATCTCATCTATAGCATAAGACAAGTAAATATTTTGAATTTTGAGTTATTGTTAATATTCTTAGCGTAGTAAAAATGATGACTATGAGTTACACTGTTGACTGTCCATACTAGAGTAGTATAACTGTGGAGGAGAATTTCAGTGTGAACTTTTGGTTAAGCTGGTCGACCAAAGACTTTGACAGCAGTTGATGATATCGTCCTCTGACTGTCACACTTACAAGGTAGCCTGTGATGCAAAGCCTATGTTCTGCCCCGTCTTTGATGTTTAGGCATGTGTAAGACGTAACAGATGATTTTATAGGATGGAGCAAGGGGATTAAAGTGTTTGTAGAAAATCAGCTGTCTGGTTTCCAGTAACTGGTGTTTGGCTAAATATTTCTCATTCTGTATTCTCCCCCCCCCCCTTACTCTCCCTGAAATACCTGGCCGTAGTATTATACCATGTTCACCTGACCACCTGGCAACTAAGGTCGAGAGCCTCTCTGTAGTTGTACGGTCAAGTGATTGCCGGCACTGTAAGGAGGATCTGGGCTTCCTACAGATGCAAACTCTCTCAGATGACCTGTACCTGTCTGTGTTGCGTGGACGTTGGAGACTAGACACAGCTTTCCGATAATGTCCTTTCCTCATCAACTCTTTATCTTCCCCGAGAGCAGGGAAGAAAAGACTGTACCTATGCTCCATAACACCATTTTTATTTCCCACAGTTGCTGATGCCTAGCAGTCATAGAGCCTCCAGCCCTTGCACCGTTAAGGACTACCAAGATCTAACCTGACCTAGCTGTTAATTTCTAGTTGCTCCCCAACTCGTGAGCCAATGGCAAACTTGCTGACTTGTTCCGTTAACAGTTGTTCTGGTGGCTGTGATTGAGTGTCACTAGATCCTCTTTGGGTGAAACAAGTCACTCAGTGGCAAAGCAGACAGTGAGTGCCTGGCACTCATGTTTTTGTAGTGGAAGGGATGGCGAAGGATAGAGAGCAGGTAACTGACCATAAATTTCTTGTTAAACATTTAAGAGTCCACAAAATAAGCTTTTGAAATTGCATTTGTTTTAACAGTAACAAAATTTTGAACTAATTACTAAAAACGTAGATAGAGATGCACGAGTACTTACAGAGACAGTACTTGCGGGTTGGAGAACACACAAAACGTAGAAGGACAACACATTTTTGCATAGTTGTGCAGTTGCAACGTTGGCCAGGCCAGCTTCCTCAGGCGGCAAGTGATTGCACACTGCAGTATAGCGAACGGTGCAATGGTAACTACTACACCTAGCAGCCGAGGGACGAACTAGGGTGTGGCGGGAAATTGTAATATTATTGGATGTTGAGTCCTGGTGGTTGTCTGGATTTTGTGACCATCCTCAACTGTGGCCACAAAATACTTACATTTTCACCGCTTACACACAACCTGTTCTCCAAACCCCTAAGACTGGTTTTCAGACGACCTCCAAACCTCCGCAACAATCTGGTGCACCCCAAACAACCATCCAGCCTTGTTCCCAGCACAATCAACACACCCAGAGGTTCCCATCTCTCTGCAGCACCTGTGCAATACATCAGCTCTCCACATCCTTCCATAGTAGGCTCAGCAGTCATACATACCCAATTCAAGGCAGTTACAGCTGCGGCACGAAAAACCTTATACGTATACGAACTACAGTGCACACAGTGCGGTGCTGAATATATTGGCCTCACCACAAACACAAGGCCGATACCAAACAAGCAATAGCCAGTTCCAGTCTAAACCTTCAGGATAAACCAGTTGCTGCACATGCAGCATCCCATAAACTCTCTTTTGATATCTGTTTCAACACCGGAGTGGTGAGAGAGAGCCTTACCACTTTCACACAGTAGTGCAAAACTGAGGTGCTGGGAACTAGCCCATCAGTATATCACAAAATCCAGACAACCATCAGGCCTCAACATCCGATAACTTTCAAATTCCCAGCCACACCCTAGTTCGTCTCTCGGCCGCTAGGTGTGCTAGTTACCATTGCACCGTCCGCCATACTGCAGTGTGCAATCACTCGCCACCTGAGGAAGCTGGCCTGGCCAACGTTGCAACTGCACAACCGCGCAAAAATGTGTTGTCCTTCTATGTTTTGTGTGTTCTCCAACTTGCAAGTACTGTCTCTGTAAGTACTCGTGCAATCTCTTATCTACGTTTTTAGTAATTAGTAGCCTAGCGGTGTTTCCCACCTTTTCTTTGTTTACAAGACTAAATTTCGAACTTGAAATCTTCACTTACGAAAGGCTGTTATTTAGACTAACAGTGAGGTTTGGAAAATGGTGTTAACACTTAAATGCCTACTTGTAACATCCTACAGCACACTTGATAATGCAGTATTCTATAATGAGTCTATACGTAAGTAAATACAAGACACTACTGTCACTCCCTACCAATGTATTGCTCAACACACCAGGATATGGCAAGGAGGAAAAAACACTGCGGCTCCTAGGATTAAATAAAGGATCAGGAGCACCAACTTGCTAACAATGTAAGTAAGAATCACAATTATATGTTATCAAGTAGATGTGGGGTCTAATCTTCACATCCAGAATAAAAACGTTTTTAAAAATGAAACACATATCGGTGTGTAATTAACTGAATTATAATCCAGTAACAAAATTATTCTACATAAACATAGTACAGTCTTCAGTTTTTGTGATCATTCTCGATGTGGCAGACAATGTGTTACTTTTCATCAGACCTGTTATGACATGTGATCTGAACTTGAAAATATATAAAGGTGAAAATATTTATTACTAAACAAAATTAAATATACAATATATAATCCTCAAAACTCAAGGAGCTTGCTAAATATCTAGAAGTATTCAGCACATAAGTTTGCGGGAAGTACAGCACCAAGACTCGGAAGGTTAGTACCTTCCTCGATGGTTGTTACAGAGCAACAATAAACTGTAAAAACAAAATGTTACTACCTATCATTTCATTTATGCTCTCCATTGTTCAGTTAGTGTTCCCATTGCTCCAGTAACGTTGCTGTCCTAGCAGTATGTCAAGTCATATCTTTTGCTATTACTGGAGTATCAAAAGTACCTATATGACCGTCATAAAATAATTTAAAATATTATTTATTTGTACGTTGGTTCAGAAAAATATTCACCACTTTGATGTCTGGTGTTGTTCCACATGTACACATGAGGTTCATAAAAATAGAGCATATTTCTAAATCGATATCTGTTAACTACATGTGCCACGCAATGTCACCGCATAACAATGTCAAATATGATCGGCCAGCTGTTTTACCTGTAGTTTTAAGTGACAATATTTAATAACCACTTTCCAAAAGTTATGTAAACACACTTGTACAATATGGATTTTTCTTGCTTTCTGTATGCTTACTCCTTAAATTGTGTAGGTACATTTAATTTAAAATCACTAACATATTTTCATAATCTCATAATCTTTAATTTGCAGTATATTTTGCCATGTTAAACCAAAATTAAAGACAATAATTATGAAAGTAAAAAAAAATTAATTAAACTTACAGTACTGTTACATTTGATGCTTTCAGCTAATGAATGTCAACGTACAAAGTTAAACATTAAGGGACAGAAAATATAAATGTGTAGTAGCAGCCGGGTGAAGTTATATAATGGATGTTCACACATTGTCTTGTAAAAATAATTAAGAAAAACATCTTGTAATTAAAAACAGTCACAAATGGTTCCTACACACTGAATTTTGGGTTTACTAAACATTTTGTACCGTACTAAAAACAAAAGTTTAAAAATGGTAAGTATCACTAAAAGCAGTTTCTCATTATTCTTTATATTATTTCCAGGCAAATTTCTTTGTGGATCTGAGATAAACATGTATAATTTTCTACTCACTTTAAATTAAATTGTAAGTGTATCATTTTCAGTAGTTAAACAAGTAATATTTTACTAATTTGTAACGTCCAATGTTAAAATATATTTCTTAGTATGTTTATCCAATAATATTTCTTACCTAGGGTGAAAATTGTAAACACAGTGTATGTGCAAATATACATAGGTACATTACCCTCATTCTGTATTATTTACATTAGATTTACATTTACAACCACTGAACCTTTCCTCACCAATTTTGCTAGAGTCACATGTTGAGAATGTTCGTCTGGCCTCGTAATAGACAAAATGCTAACTGCATCATTAAGAGTTAGTGGACAGTAGCTTTCTCTTTACGTTTGAGGCAAGGAACTTCCACCGGTGAATTTTTGAACATAATCTCGCCAAACACGTTTGAAATAACTTAGCTAATTGTGGAATGTGAGGCCAAAGAAAGCAAACTTACTATATTTCTGTGCAAGGAAAATTATCTGTATTTGGAAATATGTACATTCTGCAAAAATAAGTTATTTATATAATTTGTGAATTTCAATTTTAAACTTTATTTACTATTTCTTATGATACCATTGTTTTGTTTGGATTTAAACGGCAGTATAATGTTAAACGATATGAGTAGATTCAGCCCATTTCACTCGCAACGGAAAATTTTCGAAATCCGTCAACCTGACCTTTGGCAATGGCCTCAACCGGTGTACATTGGTGTTTCAATCACTGATGGATCCACCGGTGAATTTCCGAAAATGCAATTTATCTGTTGTGAAATCACTGTGCAGTCCACGAAAGCCAGCTGAATAATGTGGCAATCCAGGGGACCATTCAAATATATGTATCTTTTTATGGGTGCAACACCAAATTTGCATCTGTGTTGTTTCTGGTTGCTCTGGAGTGGAACCAGATACGAACACAGCGAAGCGCAAGAGATCACACGATGGGTACCAAATGGTTGTAAATATGTGTCTATCAAATTCTTCTGCGCAAGTACAGTTGTTGTGTTCGTATATGCACAGTTAAAAACTGTGTGAGTCTGTTCAGTTCCAACTGTGACCAGGGGTGCATGTGAAGACCCGTTTTACTCTCTGCACCTGCGCTGTGCTGCATCTGTGCCAATAGCAGGTAATGATATTTGATCGGGACCCTGGCGTGCATCTGCGTATTTCTGTTGTCGAGAACCATGTGCATGTATCACTGACCTTGAGCACCAACACTGAGCACCTCTTATCCTTTTGTCATATTGTGTGACTTTAAACAAGAGATGAGAGAGAAAGAATTTGTTTGGAAATGTATCAACAGAAATTTTGCAAAAAAGTAATATTTATGTCAACATTTACGTCAAAGAGCTGCATGCTCAAGTATTTCATTGTTTAGGTTGACATATTTTTAACTATTTTAAGCTAGGCGAGAGCAAAATCTCTCTCCACCGTATATTTTCTCTCCCAGCCTACAATGTGCCTCATGTCTAACTTTTTAACTTCTCAGGTTCAACCAATGTTAAGTATCATTTGAGACATGTAGAACAACTTCTTTCTGATTTTTGAACTAGGCAACTTCTTGGGTACAAAAGCCACGTTCAACTCCTGTTCCCTGTTAAAACTTCCAGCACAGAATGCCAGATACATGAGCTGAGTGGTATTAGAAAGCAGAAGTAATGCAGTGTGATTGTGGAAATGGGTTTCCCTCAGGTCCCACAGGCTACGATGGCTATACAAACGGTGACGACGTGGATGTGATACCTCCGCCCCTGCCGGCTCCTCCAGAGATGCCACCAGACTACCCACCCCCACCACCACCACCCCCACCCTCGGAGGAGGCCATCATGAACGGTGGCCAGCAGTACTGCACCCAGATGGACATCAACGAAGCTGATGATCGTATGAAGAGGTTCTATGGTAATTGTTCCCTAATATGAATTAAAAGTTGCTAGCATCTATATACCATTCACTGTAAAGTTAGCACTTTTGATGCCCCAGTTACTGTTTTCCATTAAGCCAATTTGTATCATTCTGTCATTTATTAATGCAAACACATTAGCTCAAGTGTAGAGATTTACTTACTTAAAAGTTAACATGTAAGGTGTATCTAGAATTTTTGGGGGGGGGGGGGGTAGGAGGGCACCGTCTATTTGTGCTTGCTTGGAGCTGATGTTCCGATTCAAAATGTGCGAGGTTGCAGCACTATTGTTTCATGAAAGTATTGTCACATTCACAGGCACTGCTGCAATTACCTGATTTTAATTTACAAATTATTGTCTTTAGCATATAACTGAAATTTTAGTTTTTGGTTTGGGGGTAATTATTCTGTGATCCCCCTCTAAATCCTGGATCCGCCCTTGGTTCATGGCTCACAAGCTGGTAAGTTTATGCTTACATGAGTACAGATCAAAACCAAGAAATGCACTAGTCCGCCATGCTCCTTTGATCGGGGCTGACAGAGCTGACAAGAGTCAAAGTCAAATAGAGGCTGTCCAAATATGGTGAATCACCAGCTCGCAGATTACGGTCGTTGGTCAGCATTACCACAACTCCCAACCAACCCTTCTTATGTCTATCCATGCACGGCTATGGTGGAGGAGAGTATGTACTTGATTTCGGCCACCGTACATTTTCCTGCCCAATGATCCTACACACGTTCGACTTATAGCCATGAATGATTCATGACTACGGTAATGCAGAGGGGTTGCGTCAGACATGCACCATTTGTGACCCACAACACAGCAGCATATGAATTATATTTCTTACGACGATATTCAGAAGCATTATCCCACTATTGTCACAAAATATGTTTTTCCTTAAAAAATTTTTAACCTTAAAGTGATAGAAAGACACAGTCAGCCTTGGTTGCCAAACTGTGTGGCAGGCATCAGCCACAGTCAATATCTGTCAGCTAACTACCATGCAATAGTTTTGTTTTGAGTTTTGTCTGTGAGTGAATAGCATTTAATAATGTTTATGTGTCTGAGGGGTAGGTTCTGTCTGTTAACTGTGTTATTAATTTTCCTTACATGATAGTGCCAAAACTGACATTTTCACCATTATTTTTTTAAGTGGAAAAATTCAGTTGCAAAATATTTAAAGCACCAGATAGGCTAGCAATATTCCTTTATATTCATTATATACTTAGTAACACCATAAATTAGAGGTTGCTGAAAGTGTCAATAACGAGCGAAGAGTGAATAGATTGTACATCACTTTAGCGTCTTCCATGTAGAGGCGTTGCATCCTACGCTTGCCTCTCTGTCTTTGGACAAGCACAGTTACAGCCACTCAGCACCCTCAAATTTTTTTGCCTTGTTAAAAATAATGTAAAAAGTCTACAGTATGCATAAATATCTGGCAGAACCTACTAAAAGTCTTGAAATCTAAGACTGAGCCATAGAAGTTTGGTTACATACCTGGCAAGCATTTGCGAGGTTGTGGATTCAATTCTAGTTGACTAATTGAGGTGCTTGTCCTGTGTATTTCTTGCTTCACTCCTGTTCTATGCAAATGCTAGCGTAATTTGTTGACATGTTCCATTCCAACTCTCTCCATATATAAGCGTTTACCTGTAATTTTATCACGCTGTTTTAACTACGTCTAAACCATTCAGAATGAAAAAA
Organism: Medauroidea extradentata; assembly: GCA_003012365.1. Taxonomy (NCBI): domain Eukaryota; kingdom Metazoa; phylum Arthropoda; class Insecta; order Phasmatodea; family Phasmatidae; genus Medauroidea; species Medauroidea extradentata. The sequence continues at coordinate 54,263 of PNEQ01105248.1, forward strand.
GTCGTAGATTAGAAAGAGTGCATATTTTTCATACAAACTCACCGTGGTATGCCTCCTTGACAAAACTTAGTGGGTAAATACTGTTACTCAGCAGCAGTGCTCAAGTGTACACTTTGTTTTTGTTAGTGTCGTGACAACAAAGCCAAGATGCGACTTCTTAAAACATTAGTACTACTTTGTGATGTTGACGCTCGTTATTAGACAGTAGCGGAACATACACCTCTTGATTGTGTGATCAAATTATTTGCACTTTCTGGCAGCTATGAGTCAAATATAACTGTGAGACACAATGAGAAAATAGATTGAAACCACTTAGAGCTGAAAAATTATATTTTTTTCTATGGATGCTTGTAGAAATTTTTTTTTAATTACAAAAAGTTTTTATTTTAATTATATACTTGTACAGTTATGAGATTGTAGATTATTATAGCCTGTATTAGTCTGTCTTGTCTTTGTAATGCTTATTTTCAGAAAAAAAAAACAGCTCAAACTTATTTCTTCATAATTTTTATGTGATATATTCAACAGTGGAGTACTTTTTCTAGTTTTTATTATTGAATTAGTTTGCTTCCCAATAAATACGGGACATAAAATGGTTGTAAATGACAGTATGAGTTTATTTTCTGTTTTAAAATAAACAGTAATATGTAAAGGTACATTTTTCATAGTTCTTCACATACATGCTTTAGATTCTGAAAGATAATTTCTGTCATCTCATTCTGATGTTTACTGAGAAACATGTTCCGAATATAGTTATATGTTTGTGATTAACTTAAAATGGGCAGTTCCCATAAACTAAAGATAAATATTAAATACTTAATTTGAAAACCACTCCTTTTTCTGAAATTATTATGGGAAAACTGAAGAATGGCAATATTTTGCCTGAGTGGTGAATTTATAAGAATGTGGTATGTGTTTGTTTGGGTTGTTTGGGTACATACATTCTTATTATAAAGTCCCATTGCAACAAACATTCAAAGATCTATGGTGAAAATCTGTTGAACTATTTGTGATTTTGGCAAAATTTTCACTCATATATTTTACAAGATATATTACCTATAACTAACATTTTTCAGTTTTTCAGAGTTGATCCTCAAAAAGCTTTAGTTGTTTAATGCTGTGGGACAGGTAATATTATGATTCTAGTATCCGTAAAACTTTTAAGTTGATACGAAGGAATGATGTAAATAGGCTTTATGTTAAAAGTGCACAACATTTTGACCAAAAGTAAAACTCTGTTTTAACATTTCTCAAGGGACCAGATCAATTTAGACTTAGTAAATGGGAAAACTTTGTAACAGGGTAATTTGATATTGAAAAACGTGTCTGTGGACCAAGAAGGTAGCTTTATATGCAGGAAAATGTTATAAATGGAGATGATATAACAGGGTTTTACCGTATTAATAAAAGTGCATTTAAATAAATGATTTGAAAGCTTTGTCATACAATCAAAATTATGAAATTAAAATTATTGTACCGTAAAATGGGGTGAATAGGGATGCTGGGGCAAATAGGAACAAAATTTGTAACAGATTCCTAGCTTAGACCTTTATCTTAAATCAGATTATATTTCAATACGATTACTCTTTGTAAAATTATTAACTTGCCAACCTTAAGGAAAAACTCCTGTTTTAAAACAGCATATTTGAAGTTTTGATTTGAAATTTTGTCCCTATTCATCCCATTTTACGGTATCAGTTTGCCCCAAGTTCATAATTGTGGGGCTGTTAAGTTTTAATGTAGTTATATTTTGTGATCAGGAGTTTGTTGCTTGTGTTCTCCAATTGCTAATGTCGGCAAGTACCAAGGTCATGTCAATTAGTTCCATGCAAACTGCAGACTTCCTGTTTGAGAGGATGCTGTTAATGCTCATAATTATTTCTGTACCTCAACAGAAGGACAACGTAGGTGTTGATCCCGGAACACTGTTAGTATTTTGTTTCATGGCAAGTGAGTTAGCAGTCAGTAGGTTTGTGGATAACACAAAGTAATTTTGATAAAAAATTACGTAATTGTGTTTTACGTTTGGCATATTTCTGGTTTGTATGTTTTCGACAGGATGTTTTACAGTTTATGTTTAAATTTGAGCTATGAAGTTAATCATTCGTATTACCACTGTTTTTGATGGCCATATTTTAAGTAGTTGCTAATTCTGGACTGAGAGATAACACCCTGAGAACAACTGCATTGTCGTTTTAGTTTAGAAGTTCTAAGTGTTTTTTAAGAATGTTTTGGTCGAGTGAGAACTTGAGCTGAAGATGCAGTCAGAGATAGTGTTAGACTACAACTGAAACTAATTCAATGGTTCCAGAGAACCAAACATCTACTATACTAAATGAATATTGCTGTAAGCAGATCTGTTAGTAGTTAAAAAATTATGTATGTTAGGCCTTGGAAAGTGATTTTCTAGTAAATGTGAGTTGATAAATTGGGACTGCCTTGGAATATTAAATTTGGAGACTGTTTAAAATCTCTTAGTGTTTAGGTACAGAAGTTGAACTAATTTTTTTAATGTGTAACATTCTGTATTTATTTAGTAAACACTTTTATAAGCATTATTTATGGTGAAAGCGTTATACTGTTGATATGTAATTTTTTTTTTACTTTTGTTACTTTTTAATTTATATTTGATGTAGTTCTAATTTTACTCAGGAAGGGGGAAAACAAATAAGGTACTGTGGAAACATGGCAAGTAATTGTTACACAAATTTTAACTTTTTTGTTCTTATTACACTGCCATAAGAACAAATAACTACCATGTACGTATTAAGACTAGAATAGAAACGTAATTAATGTATGTATTATAAAATCACATAGTCTTTACTGCGCTTATTGTAGTTTTTTTTTTTTTGTTTCTTTTACGTCTGTGTGTTTTGTAAAATGTATTGGTAAACTACATTAGTGAAAGTAGATATGTGTTCTAAACTATCCTTGTATGTGTCAAAGGCATAATACCCAGAGAAAAGCAGCAGGAAATAAAGACAGTCCGCATAGTGAAGCGAGAATCGGAACGTCGGCAGAGAGATCGAGACAGGAGCGGCAACATTGGAATACCTATAACCAATGGGAGTGCCGGTGGCGGCGGGAAGCGAGTCACGATAGCTGGAGACACCGGGGAGATTGTAACGAGCCCACACATTGAGGTGAGTGGCTCTCTCATCATTCTCACACTATTATGAATGTATAACTGGTAGATATCAAGTTCTTTATCACCAATAGCATTAAGTAGCAACGTAACTTGTGTGTCATCCTTTATTTTCAAGACCTGTTAATATAACTTGAACTTTTGCTTTCACAGGTCCATGTTCCCCTCATAACTAGGGGACCCGGCAGTTTAATGAACTAGTCCATGTTGAGTACTTGCTTTGACCAAGCACATTAATCTTACATGCACACAACTGAAAAATGTGATTCCATTCCTGACACTATGTTAGGTCTGAAAGAATAATATGAAATACACATTTCCGAATAACATTAATCTGTCTTTTCACATCTACAAGCAACTCCTGCCACGTTGTCTTGGTGCTCTGCTTCGTCCCATGTTGCCAACCTTCATAACATAGCAACATATTCACATATAGTAAAAACGTCTTAATACAAAGTTCTCATTAACATCATCAGTACAAAGTGGTCTTCTCTCCCCTTGGAGTGGATTTGTTCTTTAATATTTAATATAACAACCGCAAACAGATTTTTTTTAGAAATTTACAGTCATTTATTATAATTGTTATTACTTAATTCCATAATAATATTCAATTGAAAAGAAAATTTTAACAGGTAGATAAACATTCCCTGAAATCCAATATAATGTGTAGGAGTGATTTTTTTAATTTTCTATCCTTAAAAAATGGATATTAATGTGTCATTAAATTAATAGGATGAGTATATTGTCTTTGGCACAAGCAATGAAAGCTAATTTTTTGGCTCCTGGCTCAAGAGACTAAATAAAATATAATTGTTAGTTTTATTTGAGTGTAGTTTTACATTTATTGCCAAAATTCCATCATGTCTTTTTTTTAAAAAATGTACCACATGTTCAGGGTTTTTATTTTTTTTAATTCTTCACGATTATTGCACATCCGTGTTTTTAGAAGTCACTTTATCACAAACAGCAAAACTTAACAATTCTTGCTCATTATTATAATACACTTACAAATGATGAAATATGTTATGCTATGTAGTTGTCAACACAGGTTTACTTCTGTGCAAGTACTTTAGTTTCGTGTAATTTTTGTAAAAAATTAACTACAAATATAATGAAAATACTACTATAGATTTAATTAGTCTTCTATTCTAGATAAACCATTTACCACCAGCTAGGAGGCTGGCCCAACCAGCGAAACTTTACGACTATGACACTGCGCAAAAAAATTGGTCATTCATTTGTGTTTTTGAGTAAACTTACCTACAAGTACTTGTACAATTCTGTCTGAATTTTTATGTAATTAATTGCCAAACTATCTTTTTCTTGCCTTTCTGATTTTTTACGTAACACAACACTTTTTGTGTCATTTCTGTAGAACTGAGCAACGTGGTGCGGTTGTAAAAAATTGGTACTTACCTACTGTACCTGTCCTTTATAGTGGATGTGTTCAGAACAGATAATCATGTTTCAGTAGTTATATCAATGAAAATAGTCGTTTTGACATGTGTGCATCTGCTGTTTGCAGAAGACTCAGCTGGGTCGTGTCGTGGAAGAGGAGCCCTCCGCCACAGAACCGGACCACATGTCCGCGCAGTACCCCGAGGAGGATCCGGTGCTGGCCCAGTTCCAGCGCTCCATGTCGCTGCCGCGAGGTTTCGGCAAGCGACCGCCGGTGGTGCCCCCTCCTCCACCAGTGCGTGTGCCTTCCCCCCGCAGCGACAGCGTGAGTGCGCTGCGGAACCTGGTCATGAGCCGACAGAGGGTGCGAGTGAGTTATACGTCTACGCATGTGTGCTCCTGCTTGCCGTGCCACCTGCATTGTGTCTCTGTATTCTTAGTGTATTATGTCGGCCTGCATGTAGCATAAAACAATGGTCTGATGTATGATTAAATCATTAGGAAATGCTTTTCATTCTATGAGCATGGCTACACTACGTTATTACTTAATACAGACCTATACAGGCCATTCACGTTAAAGTGAACACTTTTGAAGACTATCTTGTTTAGAATAATATTCAATAAATAATTATCAGGTACAGCCTCAGGCATAAACATTTGAATATTAATGTAGGTATTCTAAAGTTCACCAATGCATCCACGAGTGTACACCGGACATTCCAAAAGTACTATTTTAGTTTGAGTCCAGTTAAATCAATTAATCCGCCGGGCCCATGGTTTGTGCAGTGTTTATATTGCTCGCTTATCATCAAAGTGATCTAAGTTCATTGTGGGTTTTCTCAGGGTACTCCCATTTTGCACTTCATTACTTCTATATTGTTGGGCTCTATTTTGTGTCTTTCTTCAAAGTTTGGCACACACTTACAGACACTTAGTCGGAAGTCTGCTTTGTAGTCCCTTCGACATGTGCTATTTACCAGTTTAACCGGCCTACAATCGCAGTAGATCACACATGCCTATGTTCCTACTTAAGTTCTGGCTAACGAGACATTAACTACTGTATTTACCCATCCCGCACATTTTTTCTTAAAAATAAAATTGAAAATTTTAAGTGCATATCATACACGGAAATCATGGTTTTAGTTAAATATGGCCTGGAAAAGTAAAGTTTGTAATTTATCACAGACTCCTGGAAGAATTTATTATAATGGAAAAATAAGTGTGTTAATTCTTTAATATCAGATTATAGCTTGAAAGCAATAAATACATAATACCAGCATTATTGTCAGCCAAGGCAACGGCCGCCCTGTGTACAGCCTGTGTCAGTGGCTGCAAGCCTGTTGGAATATGCTGAGCTTGCGGCGTGCCGGACCGTGCTGAGCGACGCCAAGCCAGCGTGTACCTAGATAATTTGTTTCACTTGCAAGATCCGATGAGCGAACGTCTAGGCACTCGCTGCGCAGTGTGTGGTGTTATGTGGAGAAATAAGACTGAGATAGTGATTCGTTGCTATGCCGAGATAGAGCCACAGTAAAACACACTCTCAAAGTACCGACAACTGTGACAGAGCTGACGCTGTGGAGCATTTTTGCACCGTGCAGCAGCGTGCCAGTCAGCCTTGAGCTACTTCCAGCACTTAAACCAGTACTGAGCACTAGTTATACTTTTGGACCATCATTTAATGCTTAAGACATCATCTACATATTTCTTTCATGGAATATTTTACGTTATTGAATTATGTTTTTGAACATAAGACAGTTAAATTGGATGTTGAAAATATAGGGTGCGTGTTTTACAGGGGGGGGGGGGGTGATACTGTACATGAGTAAATACAGTATATTTCTAGAACTTTACAAACACAATTATGGTAATCTTTATGGGGCCTATGTGTGGATGTATTTTTTGTCTTGGGTGTCTTCATGACAGTAAAACATAAAACTTAGAACACCAAGCTATAGAAGGACTCGGCAAACCAAGTGCATCTTGGAGAACTTGCGCCATAGTACCGTCATTTCAGGGGCATATCCAGAGATTTTTATGAAGATAGTTGAACTTGAGTATGAACTGCTAATTTTTTTCATTCAGAAGCTATAACACAACGTATGTATTTGAGTTGTTTTGTTCTGTAATCTTTTTAATTTAACCATACTTTGTGAAAATTACATATAAGTTATTATAACACTGACATTTCATGTAAGACTGCAGCCCACTTACCTCACCTAAATACACCCCAGTGTCTTTGCCATTGCCTGTAGATGGCTGTAGAATGTTTGTAGTAGAGTGCTTCCCTCAGTTATTGTTTCAGTTAAAATTTTTGTTATTTGTTTTGCACCTCCTTGCCTGGGTGTCTCCTGCACCTTGCACTCGCTGTTTGCACTGTAGTTCGAGAGCTGTAGTGGGGGCAGCAGCAGCAGTAGCACCAGCGCGGAGAGCCAGCGCACTGCTAGCCCGCGCCCGCTCACCGCTCGCGAGCAGCTTTTCGGGGGCTTCAGCTCTGCTGAAGACGTGTTCGCGCCAGCCTCGTCCCCGCAGCTGTCGCCCGTGTTCAAGAGCGAGGCGGCCCGCGCCATCATCCTGGAGATGTCAGACCGGGCAAACCGCAGGGCGGTGCCACGGGAGAAAAGGAGACACCACACAGTGTCGAGCGCGCGCCTCCTGCTCGACGGGGAATCTGCGTACATGGTACACCAGCTGGGGCCTCCGCATTGGTGCTGGGATTACTAACTGCCTCCACTGATGTGTTTAACGTGCATGCTGTATGACTATGTGACCCTAAACTATATCCTGCCTGTAGCTTAGCGACATTTGTGACTAGGCTTGTCTGCATATTACTTTTTACTAGTTTCTGTATAACACTTTTGATAATTACATATTATGTAAGTTGTTTGTTGGATCTCTCATACTATGCCAAGTAGATTCGTTCCATAAATGAACTGAAACATAAGAAGTACATTAATTTAGGAATGTAGAATTTGTTCTAAATAAGAACATGCATAATATTCACATAATTTCCTCTTGTGGTAATGTGAAAAAATATTAACTGTGAAAAATCCTCTCACAGTCATATTTAAAAACTATAAGAGCTACGTATGTTAATCACACAAAAAATCCAATAATATTTACCTTTCCCGCAATTGTCCTATTTAAATGTAATTGATCTGGATAACTATTAATCTATTATAACAGTAGTACTGGGCCAGTAATATAGCTGATAAAACTAGTAACTCAATAATGTATGTTTAATACATAAGGTTAGTGGTTTTACACCTCTTAGTGCTTAAATTTTGAATTTAATTCTAGTTAAAACAGATGCCTACTTTATATATATATATATATATATATATATATATATATATATATATATATATATAAACTACGTATTAATTTGAACCTTAGAATATGGACAGTTCAAATTGCCAAAATGAAGGTAGAATACCAAGTTCAGTGGAGAATTTTCTTTTCTAGAGGACATATCTTTTAATTTTATTTATACAGTACAGGAAACCTCTTTAATACAAACCAGAATGAACCTAAATTTTTGTACAGAATGAGATTTGTATTAATAGTTGTTTAACAAGAACTATAAAAAAAATCTCTTAAATAATTTCAGGCTGCATATCCGCAAAGTACACGTATTCTAATCACCACAATAACTTTTTTTAGCACTGGACTTGATACAAAAATTTTTTTGTATACATAGCATTGTACTCAGCATGAAAATTAACATTAAATTTCTTATCACAATGCAGCAGTAGCTAAATCAATGTTTGGTTCTACATACATAGGTAGTATTTGTATTTATTAGTTTACATAAGTAGTGTTTGTATATATTAGGTTTATTAGGTTTGTACATGGCTTCATTGTATGTCTACCATATTTATGTGCAGTGCTGTGTAGTTTGACTGCAGTTATGAGATAATCATGTTTCTTGGTGACGTGGACGTGATTGGCTGGTTTGTAGGGTTCCGCGAGGTCGTGCGATGACCTGGACATGGAGAGAGCCTTGCGTCCCAGGCTCAATGCCCCAGATGTGGTGCGTTCGACCATGAGCCACAAAGACTTCAAGTACAACGAGAACACCATAGACAGCATCCTCGGAACTCCGAACAAGATCGTCATCCCAGAGCGTTACATTCCAGAACAGGTGAGCTGCTGTGTGTATGTGTGTGTGGGTGTGCATAGAGCATGTGTATGCATGCATGTGCACATGTGCGGTGACTGTGAGCAGTGGTGTAATTTCATAAGAATGCAGAGGCTACTATTATTACCTGGAATAAACTAAACACTTAGGTATAAAGCGCTCTATACACTACCTAGCTTGCAGCCACAGAATTTTTATGATGGACTCAAATCTTAATAAAGAAATAACTAAACCAACACATCAAATTTTAAAATATTTATTGCTTCCTAACAAAATATATTCAACATAAAATTTTGTTAGAATATTACTACATTCAGAAATATAGTTTTGTTCAATTATTTAGCATCAATAAGTGAAATGTACATTTTACCAAGGTAAAACACACATATAACATTTTCTAATTCCTTTCGGTGCCAATTTTGCTTACTAAGGTTATTGTATGTTTTGTTTAAAAGTGGATTTTTTAAAAATATTTAATTTAGAACTATATAATTTCCCCATTTAAACTCTGTTGCAAACTATATACAGTAGACCCCTGATTTTACAGAATATTCACTGTTCCTCTTATCACATTCACAAAATCGCTACCTTCGTAAAATTGATTACAGCCTATTTTGCCTCCCCCCCTCACCCCCACATTACCTCCAACACCAACATAAAAATTTAAAATTGCATATTTTCTGCACAGTGACTCTAGTCGGGCCCCAACTTCAGTAGCATTTTTCAGGAAGTTATTTTATGTAATAAACATAAATTGCTATCAGTTGTCAGACGTCACATCATTGAGCAGTAGATATAACCCACCCTTGTCCCCAAAAAAATGAGAAAACCGAGCTTCCGAGTGTTTTTTCTCAAGCGAATATCCCAACTTCCGTAGCATTTAACGGAAAAATAAGTCAAGTGATTGTTGAAATATAAATTCACTAGACAGATGTCTTATAATCAAAATAACACCGCTAAACAGTGGATATTACTGACCCTTTCCCCCAAAATAATGAGAAACCCGTGTGCCTTCTCGCGAGTGAATAGCCCTACTGCCGTAGCGTCGGAAAAAGTAGGCATTCATTACATACAAACGCACTATGCCCTTGTAAATTATTCACCAAAGAAAGAAGGAAAAAGTGGATGTATTTATTCATTGCACTGTTTTATATAACTAAACGTCAATACAGTTCCTCAATGTTTGATACTAAGTATCCGAACGTCGATAGAAGTAGCATGCAGGGAGGACAGATAGATCAATTGTACAAACTTTCACAATATGGCGGATAGATAGCAGCACCATTGCATATACTGTACTGATATTCAACAAGCCAAAAACGCCATTTTGTGATGTACTTACCTTAAAACATCGAAAATTACATGTATAATTAGTTGCAAATAATTGCTTTCCCAGCCAGTATATTATGGAAAAATAAGTTAGTAGTTCCGGGATTACACAATACACGAACGTCATATTTATTTCCATAATTTCGATATACCCAAGGTGGAGACAAATGTTTCTACACATGACTGACAGGTAGCGCGATCATCTTGCTCGCTCTGTCTTGTGAAATGCACATTTTATGACATGCAGTAATGCACTGTTAAAGCAAATTATGCATCAAGTTAATTGTTTTAAGTATGTACTGTGTTACCCCAGTAAAGAAGAAATAATTTCACGTATTATTTATGGGGTTCTTTATATAGGAGCAGTCTTTATAAAGATGTTTGACTGTTAAACCCCTATTTTAAAACCCCATGGTTCTGTAATGAGATTACAGATGACAATGTCATTTTATTTTTACTCTCTTTTTACTCTGTTAATTTACTTTGTGTAAAAGAAATGTGTAAGTTAATGTTACTAACCAGTGATGAAAGACTTTTAATTTCAGAGAAATACTATAATAATTTTATTAAATTATAAAAGCCCCTTAGGTTTTTGTTAACCTGAGATCAAAATTTGACTTAATTTTAATAAGCATAATTTTATTTGGAATTTTAATGGCTATAATTTTAACTGTGCTATGTCTGAAAGTACTGGAATATTCAGCAGAATATTCATTTGAGGAATTTTAACCAGTATCACCGGAGTTTACTTGCTCCTAGCATAGGGAGTTTTTCAAATTCCTCTTTGATGATTGTTTGAAGTGACGCTATCAGCGGCGTCCTTTAGCTTCTTCCCGACTCCCACGTGAGCGAGACGTATGCGGCAGGCGATCTCCTGTGATGCCTGTTCCTGCCGCCGTCGTAATTTGAGGGACTCGAGGGAGCAGAGTCATAAAATAGGGAGCTAGACTATTAAAAATATTAAGCCATTTTAAGAAGAGGCTGTGCTTTGTCCAGTTTTTTTTCTGAGAGTTTGTAGTGAGCATCAAGCCATCGTGGGATACGAACTGTAAGACTGACGCTTACTATGTCTATTTTTTTTATCCCTGTTCTGTGGCTCAATTTTTATTGAACTGAAAATATGTAAAACTTATAAAAGTTTGAAGCCTCCGGGACTGTTTGAACTATTTTTGTTCCACGCTACTTATTTTGACCAAATTTGCCTCAGGAAGTGTCTAAATTTTATCTAAACTGTTTGGAACTTCTACTAACAAATTGTGAGACTGAATTTAATTTTGATACGTAATCCTGTAACCTATCCAGTGGTCCTTTGTGTAGTATCTCATGCCTACCACTGAATTAACTAGCAGAGCAAACTCATTAGTTTTTTAGCTGAATTTCAAACCTACTGATTTTATTTTATAACTCCAGAACCCGTAATTGATGTATGTGATGTTTGATATTTTTTGGAAGTGTATGGAGTACGTCAGTGATATGTGTGGAGAGAGTAATTTTTCATACTACAGTAAATACCACAGCAGCCTGTATTGGGATAGCACCTATTTTCTTTTCATCCAAACTCACCTTAAATAAATCAGGATTATCTTAATTCCAATATTTTTTAATGAGTGTTATTTGTGTAGTGATTTGGCCGTCTCAGTGTCTTCTGGTAATTTTTATATTTTATTTGCAACTTCTATATGTGTATGTGACACGTGGCTAATGTTCACGTAAGGTTTGTTGTGTCACACGCATAGTTTCCACTTACCAGCGTTCCACACTATCATCTCTAGTACACATTACACAACCACATACATTTACCTTCACATCATCATTACAGTAGAGTTCTTTAGGAAAGAGTTGTTATAAATAGCTGTTTGTTATAAAAGGAGTTGTTATAAAGGGGTTTTACTGGGTATGTTAATGCTCTTTCAGTTGAGAACAGAGTTTCGATCATAAGTCAAGTAATTATGAACAAGGAAGGAAGAAAAAAGTACTGTTAACTAGAAGGATTTGCCTTAGGCCAGGTTTATAAAGTTCACAGCAATGCTAGAAATCCATACACAACTAAATTTCAGTCGTTTATAAACATTGCAAGTTACACTATGTAATCAACACTACCACTCAAAATTTTAAAAATGCAGCAGAAAGTTTCTTTCTGTATGTTTCCAATACAATTTTGTTTTGTCTCTCATCTCTGTTTTCTATATATTCGGTTGTGGCTGTATTTTGAAATAGTAACAAAATTAATTTAAGCACAGTGTATTTGAAGATGAATTCAAAACAAACAAAACAAATGTAATGACAGTATTGAAACTAGTTTCAAATGTTTTCGCCAAACAAACATTTGATATAGAATGTTGTGAAATGCAGAAAGTTGAAAGTTGGTGAACTTTTGCGTTACAGTCTTGCTTACTTGCATTTGTTGCATATTTTATAAACGGGTATATATCAATTCTGTATGTTAAATTTTTTGCATCTTGCATTTTTGCCTTGTTGAGTAGTTTATAAACCTGGACTTACATTTTATAAACGTGGTTATGGACGTTGTTAATTTGGTGCTATTTGTTTCTTGCTGATCACATTGCTGGGCGGTGCTGCGTCATAATTCTGAGCTACGCCACTGTCCTTGAGATCGTGATTTGTCCTTTGGAGTTTGCGATGTTCATGGCAGTTCTTGATGGGTGTAACTGCTACCTTGTAATGTTTCAATAGAGAGACAGTGAAAACTATAAATGCGTGAGCAAAACTACCAACAGATGCACTATTAACCAATGCCAGACTGCTTGTGCAGTTCTGCAAGAATATCCAATTGTGCTGTCACATTAAACCAACAGATAACAGTGCACTGCGTATTTCACTGATCTAATGTTTGCAGTGTTTACACGAAAAGAAACATTTTTTTCCTCCTTGATTAACTCATTTTCGTGGTCTTGACCAAAAATAATTTAAGAAAACAAAAATTATAATAAGTTGAATTTTTATTTTGGGCGAAATAATTGAGACCATTCTACATGTTTTGTTTTTCCATGGCATTCTAGGTTTAACTAGTCCCTATTTTCTGTAGGGAGACATAAAATGCCCTGCTTTATAACTGAATTTACAGCAAAATATCTTCTTTGTATATCATGTAAATAAAAAGAACAAAATTTGGAGGGGGAAATATGAGCTGGTATATGTATCACTTATAATATATACAGAATGTCCGCGCTTAACGTTTAAAACTCTCTGTAGTGACGTAGAGGACATTCAGACAAGTATTTTTTATATAGGACACTTGGGGGGTAATCGGACGGGAAATGCCTTAAATTTGGGAAGAAGATTTAATATGATGTCACACCTGCGTCACGTCGTAGTCGTCAGTTAGCAGCTCAAAATATGGCGCAGGTACAATTGCAACGGTTCCCCACATCATAATGTCAGCATGGTTCAGTGCATGTTTTGAAGTCAGCCTTCCGGGTTCGAATCTTGGTCCCATCCATTGTTCTTATTCCCATTTTGTTCTCGTTCTTTAGAAGACAGTGTGGTAGCCTTGACTCACACGAACAAGGAAAGAGAGGTTACAGTCGAATGCAGTCCTGTGTGGGCGTGTGTGTGTTTGCGTCTTTGTTTGGTGTTGTCAGTAGTGCAATTAGTAGTGTAACTGTGAATCAACTGTACAGCGAAAGCTTTGTTGGTCATAGTGCTACCACAAAAATGAACAGGTTTACTTTCAATGAACAGGCAGATATGCATTTGTGTTTTGGTGCTGCAAATTCAAATGCGCTCGCAGCTCGGCGTCTGTATGCAGAAAGATTTCCGCAGCGTGTTTTACCGAGCGGGTGTGACATCATATTAAATCTTCATCACCTAATTTAAGGCATTTCCCGTCCGATTACCTCCCAAGTGTCCTATATAAAAAATACTTGTCTGAATGTCCTCTACGTCACTACAGAAAGTTTTAAACGTTAAGCGCGGACACCCTGTATAGTTAAAACTTATAGTGTGCAGTTACACCATTTTTCACTTTGTAATTTTTCTCATACTGACCTTTGTTAGAACATACCTGCCCGGTATTAATACACACTGTAATTGTTACCAGTGTGGTAATTCATCAACTAAAACAAATTGCTATTAATGTAGTTTGTAGTCCTCATTATTCTGAAGTTCCTATTAGATGTAATTTTTCTGCTTGTATACCAGATAGCACTGCTCAAATTAATGTTGTGGGTGTTGTGCATGTATAAAAGAGATGAAGGTACAGAGACAAAGAGACAGAGATTGAATGTTTGAAACATTCCAACAGGCACCGGAGTTATCGGCAGAGGAGCAACTCCAGAGGATGAAGAAAGCGGAGTCGATCAGAAAGATGTTATCTGAAACTAGCGCTGTGACTACAGGTGATGCGAAAGGTAATGCTGCTTGGTTTGGCAACATCTTAGAGTTTATGGACTGTTATTTCAATGCAACATATACACATGCTCTGTGGTGTGTTTAAATGAATTTAGGTTACATAACGAATTCCTTAATTCAACTGAAATTACTAGAGTTATGTGAATTTTCTTCAAACAGAAACAATGAAAAACCAGTAAGTACGGAACCCGATAATAGGCATTTATAAAAAGTAATCTTCCAGGGTTATTTCAGGTTTCCTTTGTAGTATGATTGAAATACTCTATCACCAGGTTATGATTGAATGTGTGTAAGCTATGAACCTTGATCAATTTTTAGACGTGTGTATAAACTTCACTTGGATCACGTTTCAAACAATGTCATTTCAAACTAACGTGCCTAACCTCGTGACTTTGTGAGTGCCTTATAAATACTAACTTGACGTACAGTATTTTGTGATTTCGTATTTTGACTTCTGTATCACCATACACTTTTAATTGTAAACATTTTAATCAGAATCAAAGTTAATGTGTAAATGGATATATTGTAGTTAGGACCACGTCGTAGGCATGCCACTATTCTCCACCCCCCCCCCCTTCCCAAAAAAAAATATTAAGGGGGGTTTGTCCTCCCTCCCCAAAGAAATTTATAAACATATATACTGTAGCTAATAAAAAAAATATATTCCTACCAGCCAAATATTCAAGTTTATTTTTATGAAAAATGCTTAAACAACACCCATTTTGCACCTTGAAATCAAAATCAAAATTTTCTGGGGAAGGACACTCACACTCCTCCCCCTGCACCCGTCTGATTTAAAGTGATGATCAATATATCAGCCACTGGACATACTTGTTCACCCTCTCCCAACCTCATAAGATTAACCTCTCCACATGCCAATGGGCCAAGTATAAAAATATTGAAATTATTTTGAATACTACACAGGAACAGCTGCACCTCACTTGTTGGACCAATTACAAGAAGTGTTACTGGGCTGATTACAAGTGATGTGTGAGCTGGCTTTGCTGCTTGTTGTAGCTGCCAGTCGGTCATACTGTGACGCGTCCGCGTCTGCTGCGTGTTGCTGTGGTCTATTGTTATTGTTTGTTGTCATTTGGCGTGGGTGTTGAGGTTATGTGGCTTGACGTGCTCCGGATAGCTCAGTTTAAGTTACTTTCAGGGTTAACCAACCATCGTGATTTCACCAATAACAACTCACTTACTCAGTCAACTGTTGATTTATTTTTACTTTAACTTTGACAGATGTTTGGATTCTGTAAGTTTCTTACAAAAGGCGGTTATTTATCAAGCACAAATAACCCGTCAGCTGTCCGGCGTTACCATGTCTGACCGTAAGTTAAACAAAAAACAAGGTAATGATGAAACACTTATTCGTACCAACTGCCCTACAACTAACGACCGCCTCGGGCCAGCGCATAAAAAAAATAAGGTGTTGGCCAGCGCCCGGCACCAACTGTCCTACACTCACCTCCGCCTCGGGCCAGCGCCCGGCACCCACTGTCCTAAAACACCACTAACGCCTCAGGCCAGCGCCCGGCACCCACTGTCCTACCACTCACCTCCGCCTCGGGCCAGCGCCCAGCACCCACTGTTCCCTCATGGTAACGAACATGGTAACAAATATCGCACCACGGCGGAGTTATACAACAGTATCCAAAATTTAACAAAACCAGCAAAATTACCCTTAAAACATGAAACAATGCATTCCAAAATTTCCGTTTATAGGTTTTACATTGAAAGAAAATTCTTTATCCACACAAATATAGTAATTAGGGACAAAAGGTGCACAACAGCGGAACTACTTTCGTGGCGCAATACCCTAAGCAACCCCCTGTGATGGCTGACCTACGTGCGTCAATAACCTACGTCATGGAGAGAATTCCATGAAGCAAGTGATCAACCACAACGTCGGCGCCAGAAATCCTACAGCCTGGAGAAGCTTGCAACACCTGAAGTTACTCACTTCACCAGGGAAAATTTAATAAT